>JAKSZP010013809.1:0-43236 GCA_022478985.1 Massospora cicadina
TATGACAGAGTGGACTGGCTGTACCTACAACAATTCATGGAGAGAGCACACCTGCCGCGGAAATTCATTAATTGGGAAATGAAGCAAATGACTATGACAAGCATGTCAGTCCTAGGCCCTGGGTTCCAGTTGGCCAAAATCTTACCTCAATGTGGGGTGAGGCAAGGGGACCCTCTGATCCCCCTGCTGTACAACCTGGCTTTTGACCCAGTGTTGCGGGCTGTGGAGGCAGAGCAGGAAGGCATTGTCATGCATGGGAAGCCCCCACTGAAGGCTCTGGCATACACCAATAATACAGTCATAGGGATTGCAAGCTCGGAAGACTCAGAGAAATTTGAGTCAATTATCCAATAATATAACTCAGTTAGCAATGCACGAATTAACAAATCAAAAACAGAAATATTATCTGTTGGTGGTGCAAAAATTACCCAACCAACCTGGGGTGGCAAAACCTGAACCAGGTTTCTCAACTGGCCCAGGCAAGTGCCACCCTGCCTCCTGTCACCCCCACTCAGCTGGAAATGGTACCTGGGGTGGGTTACAGATGGGCCTTATATACCCAGCGCTGAGGCCATCCAAGGAAGGCTGACATCATGGTCAATAAGAAAAAGCATACTGAAATAGATCACAAATGCCAAAAAATGCATTCAGAAAATTCAGAAGTCAGATGAATCTCAAAAGCAACAAATTAGGAGCTGGCCACTGATAGTGGCAAAGACATCATTGAAGCATCAGCTGATCTGAAATTTAATGCAAAAAACAGTTTTGACAAGCAGGTAAGTACTTCAATTAATTGCAGGTTTTGAACTTCACCTGGAAATGATGGGTTTGGCAACGAATCAACGGGATGAACTGACAACCAATTTAAATAATTCAACGCACAATTCCAAAGTCTCAGAACTCAATACAATCAACTTAAATTATTTATTTACACCAATCAACGATTGAGACATTGAGTAAAGGTCTCAGATCTTCGCCAAGAATGATGAAATTGGCGCCAAATCGGACAACTGCTCTGACAAACTTAGTTTAGATAATTTAATGCACAATTATGATGTATCAGAATCCAATATATTCAGTTTAAATAATTTTGCTACACCAATCAATGACTGAAACCTTAATTTCAGGTCTCAGCACACCACCATAAATGATGTAATTGGTGCCAAATTAGTTGGCCGCTCTGATGAAATTAATTTAGATAATTTTACGCACAATTATGATGTCTCAAGTGCATTTTTAAATAATATAAACAATTCTAATTCCACTAATCAACAGTTGAAACCTAAATTGCAGGTCTCAGACCATGGCTAAGTATGACATAATTTGTGACAAATCAAGTGGCCAAGCTGCCAAAACTAATTTGCGTCATTTTATACAGATTATGAAGCCTTGGAGCCCAAACAAAATAATTTAAAAAATCAACTGGTCCAATCAAAAGTAAAGACCTTAACTTCAGGCCTCTGCACATCACTGGGGATGAAGTAACTGGTAGCAAATCACTTCCTCAGCCAAATCCACGTAATTTGCAATGTCTAACGTGAAAATTAAAAAGAATTGAGGTGAATGGAAGCAAAAACTCAAAAGACAAAATAAATCAAAGTAAAATAAAATTTATTTGGTAACGCATACAGTTTGCCAGCATGCAACGACCATCCCTGCCACCCCCTAGTATCCAAAAAAAATAAAAAAAAACTGGGCAGAATCTGGGCCCTTAAGGGGGTGGTGCCTTTGGGAAGCCCAGTGCAACACCTGAGAATCACCCTGAGCCCAAACAGACCAGATCTACCTGAGATCAAGGAATTTGCTTTTTTTTATAACAATCACTTTAGTTACCATGATTCAATTTAAACAGCAAATTTGGATAATCATACACAGGAAAGATGGGCAACTTTAATAACAAAAATAATACAACATGGGTGAGCGTCGTGATAAGTGGTGCGCTTAACAGTGCAACTAAGGGCAAGAAATGCCCTGGAGGGGGACCAGGAACCCAAACCATAAAAATTGCAAACTCAGATACCATCTGGGTTTATGGTATTTACTGTAAAGCATGTGCAATACATGTACATTCAATTCAACTAACTTTTGTCAAAGGTGGAACACAGGATCAGACTCTTCCTTGGGGATGAGTCACTGACCCTGTGGGAGAAAATATATGAGGCACAGCCCTTGCTTTTCCCTCACATAGTGTATGTAGCCACTAACAACATGGGCTGCAGCTGGATCATATTGGTTTCAAAACAGCTGATGAAGCTGATACTGCAGCAAAAGTCTGTATAGAAATTTCCCTCCCCAAAGGCAAAAAAATAGTGTGCACTGCATGCACCAGATGGAATAAAGCAAAAATTTTTTTATCTCCTTTGACTCACTCCCCACCAACCTTCCTCATAAGGTAATTGAGGAGGAGCTCTGCAAAGGTCTCATAGCCTATGGAGAAATCCAACAACTCAAATTACAGCAATTTCGCTTAATACCTGACCTGTACATGGGCAAAGCTATCACTGTAATCAACCCCTTCCCAGAAGTGGAAGAGGATTTATCCAGAATTCCCTACACAGCAAAATTTCACTTCACAGATGGGGGCCAGTCAGCTGCATCCTGAGTTACACTGGAATATGCACCACCCATTTGCAACCACTGTGGCTCACTGGGCAAAAGGAACATGCATGCCCTATGAAAGAGGGCTTAATAGAAGAAGATTTTTGTGAAGAAGCTATGGATAAAGATAATAAAAACTTTGCCAAAATGACTGATGGCTACCACCTATTCCACTGGGGTGAAGATGGACTATACTCCATCATGGACCCAGTTACAAGTAAACAGTGTAAAGTAGTACAAAAAGCCCACCAGAGAGCAGCAGCTGAAGCAGCGGCACATGTGGAGTCCACTATTAAACCCAGATAAACTTGGGAGGATATTTTAGAGATTCACCAAACCAACCAATCAGAACAATATGCCTGGGTCAAAAAACTTTACAGTAACCAGACTGAGCCGCAAAGTGTCATCAGTCATGTATATACTGAGGAACAATACAACCACAATTTGGGTGAAAATGCAGTGCACAATATAACAAAGTCAAACCTCAAAAATATAAAGTCCAATCAATAATCTGCATCAAATCAACATGAGACCTGTGCAGGAAAAGTTGATGCAAATATAAAAAACCACAATTCCCTTGAATCATTGGGTCAGATCAAGGGAACCAACAATGGCAGTGAAAGAGTTGGAGTAAAGATGTGGAGCATGGCCAAAATGAGCCATGGTGGGATAGGGCCAGAGGGCCCTCCCAACCACTCCTGAGGCACCGCGGGCGCCTCAGTGTCAATAGGGATACTAAATATTGTGGGAGCCAGGGCTCATATGTCCCAAGCCAATAGCTGGCATTCCTTCAAAAACCTCTTGTAGACATCTTAACCATCCAAGAAACCCACTGCCTACAAGGGGAAGAAGAATCCTGGTCAACCAGGGTCACACCATCACAATCAGTATGGATGTCTCACTGTGGGGTGATAGTCCAAAACAGCAGAAAATTTAAAATTACAAACTCATCATCACACTTGCACAGTTAAGTCCTTGTAGCAACAATCACATGCCAAGATGAAATAATTTTGTTAGCATGTATCTATGCACTGTGCACTGCAACTGAGAGAAAACAATTTTTTGAAAACATTTCTACTCTCACCCTCCCACCAGATATCATCATGTTAGGCGATTTCAACTGCTGGGATAACCCCAATACAAATCAATGGCCTAATCCCAGGGGATACCCACCTGGACACATTGAATATCACACAATGAAGGCATCCCTTGGCTTACAGGATGCTCTTCCCCCTAATTCAACACTCCTTCCCCAGATGATATGACCCAACATATGTGAGGGAGTGCTCATATCGATGAGTCATATTGACCACATCCTCATCCTGCAATCCCATCACTCAAGAATCTCCAAATTTATAGCAGAAAAAGATCAATTTTTCTGACCACCGATTAGTTATGGTGCAGTTAGCACCAACCTAATCCCACACACAGGTGTCACCTTGGAGAAAGCTTCACCCAGAAAATATAAAAATGCCCATGATATCTAACTGGGTTGAAAACAAGGCTACAAACCCAGAATTCACCACCCCATTCACTTTGGATCCCATCAGAACATGGGAAAATTTCAAAAAATATTTAATCAACAAAACCTGACATACTGCATTATGCAAGTACACCGTGGATGCAGCCACAATCAAGTGTACCTTGGCGGAACTAGACCACCTGGAAATAAATACTCTGAGATCTGGCTATATCCCTAATTGGGGACGCAAATGGGCAGAAATTTCAGCCTGATTTAACAATCTCATCTTTGAGCACCAACACAGAATCAAAGCATTAAACAAAGGTAAGTTCATAAAGGAAGGTTAAACATGTTTGACATACTTTTTCTGCCAATTCCACTCCCGTGGAAACCAGCCCGCATGCACACAGGTCCACAAGACCAACAGCACTGTGGCAACTGACCCTGTGGAGGTCAAGGCAGAAGTACACTGCTATTAAAACAAATTATATTGTGAAATGCCAACAGATCCACAAAAAATTAAAGAATTTATTCAAACTGCTGAGATACAAAGTACACCACCAAATTACAATATACTATCCCTTATTACATGGGAGGAGCTTTGGGAAACAATTCGCGGTGCACCACATAGGAAATGCCCAGGGCCTGATGGGATACCCTATGCATTTTACAAAAAATATTTTCAACAAAGCGTCCCCCTCCTATTGGCGTCAATGAACCAGAGTTTGTTGGAAACACGCCTATTACCAGGTGGTCATGAATCATATGTTATAACCTTGTATAAAAAGGGAGACAAGTTGGACCTGGCCAACTGGCACCAAATTGCACTCTCCAATACTGACACAAAAATTCTAACAAAAATTTTAGCAGCTAGATTAGGCGCAATAGCATCTGACGTCCTGTCACCCAACCAGTTTGGGTTTATACCAGGGCATTCAATCCGGAACAACATTCACCCTGTTGCAAACATATGCCAATCCAAAGCAACTGGTGCCCTGGTCTTCTTGGATCAGGAAAAGGCGTATGACCGTGTTAGCTGGCCATACCTAAAAGAATGTCTACATGCCTTCAAACTCCCACCAAGATTCATAAAATGGGTGATGCTCCTAACAGAATCTGCAACCATGGCTGTATGTGGCCCTGATTCCCAACAAAAAAGATCAAACCACACAGAGGGCTCAAACAAGGGGATCCCCTCAGCCCACTGCTATACAATTTCAGCTTTGACCCGCTCCTCCGAGTAAATGACTCACGTCTCATGGGGATAACCGCACAAGGACAACCAACAGTCAAGATACTGGCCTTTGCAGACGACTGCATAGCAGGTATAGCAAACAATGAAGATTCCCGACAGCTAGAACGCACTCTAGAGGAATACTCCAAGGTGAGCAATGCATCGCTCAGCATAAGGAAGACAGAAATCATCCTCTTAGGCAAATACACAAACAATTGGGCCACAACATCCGAACCTCACACCAACACTCGAAGAAAAAACCCAATCATTTTACCCTTTGCAACACCTCCTACCACCACTCCTGTCCAACACCTTGGAATCTGGCTAGAATCAGGGGGATATGCTGATGAGACAATGGAAAGTAACCTGTTTCAACGGGTATCCAAACGCGTAGCCTCCGTCAAGGAGAGAACCCCAGGACTAACAGGACGAGTTACAGTTGCTAACTCGCTCATCCTCCCAATACTGTGGTACCAGGCTCATGCGATAGCCTTCTCACCTACCTTTATAACCTCAATTCGCGCGCTTATCCAGGGCTGGCTTTGGCCTGGCTCTCACCCTCCTATACGGATGGAAACACTATTTGGCCCACTCTTAAGTGGATGCATGGGACTAATAGATTTTGAGAGCCATGCCAATATCATCCTTGGTACATGGATAAAGGAAATCCTTGCTCCAGACCTCCCGCAACAACATTGGTCCAGAGCAGCAAGGACTAACTTTGCACAGGCGCTCAAATTAACCAACCCACATAGTCCACCCAGACTACTTTCATACCTTGCCAAGAGCCCTACTGCAACAGGTCCGCATGGAACCTCCCCTCATTTCAAACATATCCCCCAAACTATCCGCCATATAGGATGGACCATAGAGAACATGGGTACTATACAGGGAAGGGGAAGACCCAGCCCCCAATTCAAATTAAGAAACCCAGAAAACCACCCCAGAGGGATATGCTCTCGCAACAACCCCAAGCATAGCTAGGATAGAATACCTAGATATGCTGGACATTCCTATGATTTAACCACACAGAAAGCAATGTGGAAAATGACACACCACCCACTCCTACAGCCAAGGATAAGAGCAAACGCCTGGCGCTGTTTGAGAAGGACCTATAGGATGGCGGACCGCTCCAACTCCCTCCACAAAACGTGTGCAGTATGTGGAGGGAGGGATCCCTACATCACCGCCTAGAAACATGCCCCCCAACCAAAGCTATATGGCAGGAAGTCGCACGCCTGCTCAAGATTGAAAACGAACAAGAATTCTCGATATCAAAGAGTATCTTCGTGCTCCAGATCGAGTCACCAATCCCATCTACCCTCCACTCCCTAATAATACCCATTACAATGTGGACAATACACACAATTGCATTAGATGCCTTCAAGGGCACAGTCCCAACCATTCATGGGATTATTAACAGATTCCATGTCCACTTACTAGAGCACTTCTGAGCCTGGCTCTATGGATATATGAGACCAAGTCAAAAGGCGCTCATAGAATCATGGTTCCCACTCTGGTTCCTCCACACAGATCCTTTCCTTCACACCTGCTCCATAGTAGGAGAAACCCCCTCAGAGTAGCGCACCAACCCCCCATACCTGGCAGTCCCGCTGGCAACAGGGGTAACTTGAGTACCCTGGGGTGCCCAATTTTTATATTTGTTAGTTATTCTCTTAGTTTCACATATAATCAGTAATGTCCGTCCCCTGGTCGGCTTACCTCGGTTAAATAATACCTGATATTGAGGATGGGCTCATCTGGAAGCTTGCATCCCACATTGCCTCCCTCAGGGGAAGGCAAATGGGACTCATAGGGCGAGTCACAGCCGCAAATTCCCTCCTGCTTCGAATCCTCTGGTTCCCAGTGGCAATTGTCCCTATTCATTGAAATTCATGACCGCATCAGGGCATTATTGCAGTCATTATTGTTGGAAGGCAGAAGAGCCCCAATACAAATAGGCCTGCTCCACGGACCACAAATGGAAGGAGGCCTAGGCCTCACTGACCACGTTGCTCAATTGAATAAGATATTTGGTAAGTGGTTAGTTAGAGTGACAAGCCCAACCCCTGAACTAAACCACTGGTCACGTGCTGCACGCATCGACCTGGCCAGGGACCTCAGAATAGCCAATCCCAGAGTGCAAAACACCCTCCTGTCCTACCTGGTGGCCAATCCGAATGCCCACAGCCCACACCAGGCCTTGAGCTTCTCCCGCGCAGTACTGAAGACCATCCATCAATATGTGTGGTTGTTCCCCCTCAGCATCACAAGGGGGCAACGCAGCCAAGGATTTGCAAACCATACCTACACTCAGGAATACAGGGGCGTTCAAGTATCAGTGGTGGAATACCCCCCACCAAGAGCATGAATCCTATCATATATTGACCTACTGGACCATAATGATCAGCTATATGACAAAAAAACTCAAATTTTTTTTGGAAATTTGTGACCCACGATCTACTTCACCCAAAAATTAGGGCGCACATATGCAATGCCTGCACAGGGCCTACTGAACAGTTAAGTGGTCTAATTAAACCCAGGAGCACTGTAGAGGTTGCAGTGCAAAAGACACCCTCTGCATAGGTTGAAAGAGTGCCCAACGGCCCAGCTTGAATGGAAACTAGTGTGGCCACTGATGGCACCCAACTGCATACCCACCAAACTCTGTCCGATTGCAAATTGTATGGCACTTAATATTGAATCACCAATCCCAGAATTGCTCTGAGCTGTTATATTTGTATTATTCCTATGGACAATTCACACGATTTTTCTTATGGAAAATTCAAAACTCAGCCCCAAATCCCATCAATATTTGTAACCAATTTAACAAAAACATCATTAAATCGTTAGTATTTGGCTGTTGGGTAAAGCAACTCCACGCCAACTTCAGAGGATAGTGTAGGGCTGGCTTCTGCTACCCCTCCTAACCATTGACCCAGAAATGCAAACCTTCCTAAACAGCGTTATTTACCAAGCAGCTCAAGAAAATTTCCTCTAACACTGCCAGGTCCCATGGGAACACTGGCCACGACATTCTCCCCTGGTACTCAGGTTTAGGTTGCAGCCCCTTCATTTCATTTTCTCCTCCCCTCTCTCTTCAGTGTGGCATATTTGTCCCAAGGTCAGCCCACCTCAAATAAAATTATTATATTATTATTATTATTAATTCCATTTTTTAAAAATTTGCTGTGTACCCTATTAACTACACAACTATTGGACACATTTTAACTTGTATAGCCATCATTTGCCATTTTGGCAATACCCTCAAATGGTCCCGACCATAATGCATCTATCTTATTTCAGTGACCAACCCATCCTGTATCACAATAGGCTATGCGTTCTCCAACAGCAATTCCCTAAGGTTGGATCAACTCTTATCATCAGCTTTTTTGGCCTGAACCTTTCTTTTGATTGTAGTATCATAAGCTTGAGATTGGAGATCCACTATTATATTTGCAAGCTGATATAGGTATTAATATGCAATCATCCCTGAAGTCATATGGTGAAATAATCCACAGATTGAATCAGGAGTATTAGTCAGCAAAATTTGAAATCCTCTCATCAGGATATCACTAATACTGGGTAAATTTTCTCAGATTTTCTTCGAAGGTGGTTCATAGATTGTTACAGCATTCTCGTTCAATCCAATTGTTGATAGATGGATATATTGAGGATCCATCAGCATACTCACCTCTAATTGGATGTTTACTCTCTGGGCTGCTGATGATCCTGCCTCCTCATATCTTTGGTGCTCCATATTAGTTAAATTATTCTCTGTTATTAATTTTGTATAAACTTGACTCAACCTCTGTAGTGAGCACCACATGTAAAAACTGATGGGTTTTCACTGGTGCACAGGTTTGCTTAACTACTGACTCTGGATATAACCATGAACTTGCTAATTGTATGAAGACAATTAGCTTATTTAAGTTTGGATAAATGGGTATATTTGGCCCTACTCTGGCGGATAATAATAAGTGACTTCAGCCTCACTCTGGCAAGATATAAGAGTTCTAGTGACTCCAGCCACATTCTGGCGTTGACACTTAGATTAGAAGTACTTCTTCACAACTTCGCCTTGAAATAAACGATCAATAATAGAAAATAAAGTATTCACAATTCTGAGGTGTTTATTATTAATAAAACGATGGAATATTTATAGGCAGAAGTATGAGAGGACATGTGTTAGGGGTAAATCGTGGTAACCATGATGGTCTCAGAACACCTAGCTGACGAAAAAGAGATATTGGTTCAATTTTGGGAAATTTAAGCTGATATACATGAGGAATAGCATATTTAAATCACCATTTGTATCTGCCCACGAGTTGGCTACCAAACCTGACAATTTCCCGTGAGTAATTGCCTTTTTTAAGCTAATTTACTCATCTCCAAATTGTCAGCAACAATCCTCAACGAAATTACAACCATAATTATCATCAGATATGATCCAATGAGAATTACTATCAACTGTTCAGTCAGTTATTATTGCCACCTAGATGACATGATTAAATTGTCATTCAACGCTTAATCAATAATCTAAATTAAAATATGCGAACCATTGATTTAAATAAATTAAAGCTTAATTAATCCCAAGCTGGATAATGTGGTCATATAAAATTCCACAGTCATGAAGTTAGCGGATGGCATCCTGCAGATGATGACCATGAGTTTTTTGGAAGTGAAATCAGAATGAGCGATAGAAGCTGGGATAGGCTAAAAGCTTCAAGGACCAACTTCAAAGAACTTGGCTGGAAAAGCAAAGAGCATAAGCTGCAACATATCAATATAGGATGTTTTTGAGATCTGAGGAGTTCAGAGCTATGGACAAAGCCTCAGTTACTTGAGCCCTTAATTCTACATAGGGAAGTTTGAATTATTCACTGCTTCTAATGGCTAGTTTGGTGGCAAAAAAGCTTTCTCGTAATACTGACTGAGTTGGAAATGGAACTCCAGAAGCAAGCCCAATATGGAAAGGAACAATTAATCGAGATCAGAGGGTATTGCTTTAGGAAGTTCAATGATGATGTTAGGAGAATCTGCGAATGGAGCTAAATCCAGGATAATTTTGACAATTAACTTGAGAATTGACAACAGAGGAAGGAATATCATGAGTCATTCAAGACAATTGCTAACCTGGTTTCATCAGGGTTGGTTACTGTTTCTGGTAATTCCATGGAAAGACTGGCCATGGATACTTGAATGGGAGTATGAGTCCTGGAAGGATCATAGAGGAGGTTCCAGTGAGTAGATCAACATATCAGCTGAAGGAGTGAAGGTCTTTAGCAGATATGCTATCAAGCAGTTGTTGGTACTGAGACTCCAAATTCAACATATGAGATTGACGAGAGGGGGATGTAAGACTTATATGATAGTCAGTATTATGCACTTTGAAGACAATTAGGATCTAATTTTAGAGAAATTAATCTCAAAATTTAATGGAACAACATTTCCAGAGAAGTATTAAGAATGATATGAGCCAAGAGGTTATTATGAGAAAATAACAAGGGTAAATATAAATGAGTATTCTTAATTGCACTGTGAAACAAACATAAACATCAAGAATCTCCTGTCAAGGATGAGGAGAAGATCAGGAAATCAAGGACTCTGGACCAAGAATCTCGAATATGACAGTGTGTCATATTCCCTAATGGGGGAAAACTAGATCCCAGTATTAATATCATCATGAGTAAATCGATCAGCCCAGCATGACATAAGATCTTGGGAACCATGCTCTGAGTAGGCGATAGCAAGGAGGAAGAGGAAGAGAGCCACATGCTGAAGGTCATCTCAAGCAGCGTTGAGTACTGATTGATTGTACTATTCTTGAACAAAAGAAGTATTTGACCGAGTGTCTGAAACAGTGTTCTCCTGCCTGATCCTTTTCTCGCTGGAAATCTAGGCAAGAGGGGGTATGTGTTGGGATTTTTGCCCATATTTACAGCTGACTAATTTTACCAGGGGTCACTAGGGGATAATTCCCTATAGCGAAGTGAATTGGATATTGGTTGACCCTGATTTTGGGGTAACAATGTTTGTGGGATTTTAATTATTTGCTTTGGCCAGATCTGTCAGGGATCAATTCAGGTGAATGCTTAAGATTTCATTTTGCAGAGTTGCTAACAAAATAGGGGCATCTGATAGTTGTTCAATGATTAACTATCAGGTGTAACAATTGGGTTCAGTTGGGTTTCATCACCAACTGATTGGTAATTTAAGGATCAAGTTGTGAGGCGATTGATGCCACCTAAAAACTAGCAGATTGATCAGTTGGTTTGCAACCTTCCTTTATTGGGAACAAGTCCCATTACCTAAGCAGGTCGTTTGCCAAATACGTTTGGTTTGCTTGGATTGAGTGGAAAACGTTAGGTACACGTTTTCTGACTCTTTCCATTTTAGGTCTCAAGGGTGTCCAATGACATAATCCTAGCCAGGATGGGGAAGACCATCGTTGATGAGACGATGATGGATAATTTAAATGCAAAGGCTACCGTTTTATTGATGAGGTGCCAACTGAGGGTTAAGCGCTGAATTCCTACTATATTTTCCCCTGAGAAAACACTTAATAAAGATATAACCTTTTACCAGAAGATACTTTCTACATGAAGAATTTTACCAGAACCCACTTCGAGTTCTATACTTTTTTCAAGGAAATTATTGCTGTGTGCTTTAATTTGGAGACTCTTTAGGATAAAGAGTAAGGATCTGAGCGTGGATACAAATAAGAGAAGATGAACTGTTCAGGGATTGGTGCCAACTTTGTATCACCATAGAGAAGCTGTAAATGAGGATCTAAGTGTGGATCAAGTTAGACGGTACTAGGGAATGAATCCTTATTGAGGATTACCTAATTATTCTGAGGGGTAATACTGGTCAAGCGTTGGACCCAATACTAGTAATTTATTCAACTATAAATAATAGTCTCCATACTATTATCAAATGAATACATCTTACTATCTAACAATGTGGAGAATTGCACAACTCTGAACCTGTGAAGATAATTAAAAGATGGGTTATCAGCTGAGAATAATCAAGAACACTATAAATTTAAACATGGACCTTCAACTGATATTATAGGTCATCCTCAGAGTGAGGGTGGAGCTTGGCTGCCAGCTATATATTAAAGATAGCTTTGTAAGGGGCGATAAGGGAAGGAAAGTCTGAGGGGAGGTCTGCTGGGGTAGGGTCCAGAGGAGAGATTGAGCTAAGTGAGAGACCCATGGAAAGGGTTTCCAGAAAAAGAAATTCTCCGCTCAGCTTGAGGTCTTTTAATATTAAAGAGTTACTCTTCAGGGTGATCCATACCTGCTGGCGATGCCACCACCCTACTCCCAAAACTACAGGGTATAGCAGATCCTGTACTGCAGAGAAGTGGTCGCAAAACCCAAAGTCATGAACAAAAAAATTGTAAAGGGCGTCAAATACTGTAGTTTTTCAGAAGCTAAGATAAGGCACCCAGGATAAGTAAAGCTTCCTCCTTTGCCAAGTCCAGGGAGCGTGCCACACTGAGATCGATTAAGTTACCCGCCGCACCAGTGTCAAGGAGAGCTTGTATGGTGACCTCACCTGTCTTTGATGGGAAGAAAACAAGAAACAGTAAATAGGCTTGATCCTCTTTATCAGGCAGAGAAAGAGAGGGAAGCAGAGAAAAGAACATGACATATCATAAGAAGTGGTTGCTTGGGAGGTGCTTGACTGGGTCACTCCTGAGGCAGAAGAGTCACTTCCTCCTTGCCCCAAATAGAAAGGTGAGGTTAATGCTTACACCTGCTCCCCCTCTTCAGGAAAGGAGTAGGATTCAGGCAGGGGGACAACTGCGCCGGGTAGGACAGGTTCCAAACCCTGGGAACTATCAGAGTACCCTCCTGAGCAAGGGTAGGGACAGGGGACACAGCGGGCAGGTACTCCTCAAGAAGGGAATACCTAATGTGGGCCCGGTAGAGGGCAGAGGGCCGCAAGCCCAGGGGATTCTTCCCTTGTCCGCAGCTGCTGGCTGAGGGGGACAGTATGTGGCACCTCAAGGGCCACAACAGCAAGCGTGGGGGCCTGGAAGGGTCTAGCCCCAATCACGTGGGCACAGAAAAACGACTTCTAGGGACCCTGGGAGAAGGTACCAAGATGAGTGAGCATTAATGTGGTTTCCAAGACATCTGGAAGGCAGAGATAACGATTTCAGCTGGGATCAGAACAATGGGAGCCAGAACTGCAAAGGTTTCAACCAGGGAGGGTAGGTCTGTAGCCAACTGTCCTAATGTAAAGGAGGAGGTGGAGGCACGTTGGTCTTAACTAAGGGGTTTGAACCGCTGAGTAATTAGCGCAAGCAGAGGGTTAGAGTTGCCAGTTTTGGCTGCAGAGCGGAGCACACTGACCCAGCAGCGCATCCCCTTCCAGGGCGTCAAGGATAGCTACAATCTGTTGGACGTCAGAGGGGGTGGGGATTTCCCACCTTTGGCGGTGAAGCGCACCTGGAACTCCTCCAGGACACCCAGGACCTGGTCAGCCACCTCATCAGAAGGAATAGGTGGGACCCCCATCCTTATCATGCTGACTTAGGGGGTGACACTGGTAGCCTAGCTTGGTGGGGAGGGCTCCAGTTCATCAATGCCTGTCTGAAAGATTGGATGAACAAGACAGCAGACCAACAAGAAAAGACCAGATCGGTGAGGGAGTGCACATTCAGGGTGAGTGCATAGGCCAATGCTTCGCCAATACCAGAGAGGAAGGCAAAGAAGGCTGAGATAACTGCTCAGTTCATTATGTCATGGATCCAGCTGATAAAGATTCTACCGGGCTTCCAATCAGGGTGTGTAAGCACCCAGTGGAAAGCCTAGTTTGCCATGGGTACAGCGGTCTGAGCGACTTGGATGAGCGGGGTTTAGTGAAATGTGAGTGAAGCAAAATTATAACAACGTACCAAAGGCCCCAAGGCAAACCAAATTGTTGTGATGGGGAACTGTAAGTCTTACAGGGCAACCCCCAATGGCGAGAGTGGCAAGGATGATGACAACTCCTCTGGGGTTCAATGTTGCTGGCCTTTGTGTTTAAGCAGATAAGATTGCAGACCAACAAGGGCAGCACAAGGGCTGCCACATGATCAATGGTGTTGATAAATTATTAGGACTAGATGGTAAGCCATATATCTGGCAGATCATAGTACAAGAGTAAAGGTGAGACTGAGATTGAGCGGAATATTATATTGATGTGAAGCGAATCAATTGTAGTACTGTTAGTTTAGCAATTTGAGGGAATTCTTCCAAAACCTCAAGATATAACAAAAACTCCTAAAATGTAACGAATAGGAGATTACTAAGCAGAAGAGTTGAATTTGACTAAGAATACTGAGGATAAGAGTTGAGTGGAAGAATGAGAAGGGGGAGGTTTTTAGTAGTCCTCAGAGATAGTCTGCGATTTTATATATATAATAAAAGTGTCAGTTTTTGCGAAGGCTCCATATTTTATATTGGTTTTTAATAAGGATCAAAAATCTGCATATCGTCCATTCTGTTGCTGAGTGGTGGTTATCCTGTGCAACCAGCTCGGCTTGATTTAAAAAATATCTCCAAAAGTTAACAGATGGTAAGAGCAGGGTGAGAATGGGGCCTGCGCAGAGCATTGGGGATGCTCTTTACCTTAATGGGGTGCACCAGGCCCCTCAGGCAAGTGAGATCATTGGTGGGTGGGCAGGTAAGGGTCACAACTCCGCAAATGTGGAACAGAGGTGCTTTGGTGCTCCCCCAATTGAATACGGCTTCCAGGGATGTGATGGCAGAGCAGACAGCCAGTTTTGTGTCAAATTGGAGCACGGCAGTGGTCACAAAATGGACTCGTCATCTGGAGCAAGCTGATATAACAGATTTATGATGCAACACCAGGTGGCGGGGTCAATCAACCAGATAATCCAATCAATGAGCATCAGCAGGAAGATTTGTGTGGCAGCGCACTTTGCTGGATCAATTGGCAGATATTTTAATATATGTAAATAAGGCAGATGGGGGCTGTGACAAGCTGACAATGATTGAAAGGTATTGGGTGCAAACACTAGGAAAGTAAGAAAATGAACTGACAACGGCCCCAGGGCAGGGCGGTTGCCTTAAAAATAAAAAACGCTTGGGGAAGGTGTTAAAGGATTGGTCATTTGTGGGTTGGCGATGGGATTTGGTTGTATAGTGGGGAGGGGAGTGGGAGGGGTGCTTGAGGGCCTGGCAAAAATTAAAACAAACTTTTTATAAATTTTTCCACATTTTTGAGCTAAGCTAGGTCGACGGTGCCAATCTGGGCCCTGACCACCAAAGTCAAGCTGATCACATGATTCAGACTGCCCAGATTAATTCCGGAGGGCTGTGGCAGCTGGGCTGAGTTGTTTAATGCCTGGTCCAACAACTGAATTGGGCTATTCAAATGATATGAGCTGCCCAAATCTGTCCCTTAGAGTTGAGGCAGTTGAGCTGAGATGTTTAATGCCTGGTCCAAATTTTGAGTCATTCCTCAAAACAATTTTTTGTTCCAGCCAATCTGGACCAGCTCCCCCAGGGCCAAAATTTGAAGACTGGACCTTAGGTTCATTTGAAACAATTTTTCCAGATTTTTGGCAGGATTTCCCTTGTGAGTGGGGGTCCCAGGGGCCTGCTCATGCCCCATGGATTGCACGACCTCTCTGCAAACCACCCCTATCAACCCTACCAGGGTATAGGAGGGGGAAGTGGTGAGAACAGGAAATCCTTGGGGGGAAGAGCGGTCACCAAGTGCTCATCTACCACATGTGCCAAGTCGCTCAGCTGCAACAGGGGGTCTACTAGGGGCTTGAGACCCTTTTTTGTCCCAAAGGGGTATTGTTCCCTATCCAGGTGCTAAGGATGGTCTCCAGTACTTACAAAACTGTCAATGATCAGGAAAAGGGCCAGAAATCTAGTTATGAAACAATCTAGCACTGTGATTAAACCTGTATTACCTGACATACTTAAAGATGACCTGGCTAGGCCTATTCTATCATAGATGAAAGCACACCAGATCCGCTCCTGCAGGTAATTAATTTGAACATAATTGTAATTACCTGAGCAAAGGCAAAGGTGATAGACTCCAATCTATGTAGAAAGTTGCTCGTCCATATGTTTGCCAGTTAGCAGAGAAGATCAGAACCGCTGAAAGTGTGGAAGAATTACTCAAGTTGAAACTTTATGAATTGAACTTTTCTTCTCCATATTAGCGTGATTAAAGAATTTTTCCTGATTTGTCCGCACAATTAACTAATACTCTTGATTCAGAAAAATAATGCCATTATTCATTCAGTAAACACTTTTTATACAATATTATGAGTTTACATATGCAGACAGTACATCTAATCAAGTAAGGTATGGGCGATAATTGACAGTGGTGCGCCCATAAAAACATTTCAACCAAGTGGGTGAAGCTAATGAAGATTGTGCCAGATCTAGAGCACTATAAAGAATATGGAATGGCCAGATCAGATACCACATCTTGAGAAGCCTATAGTGCACTACTTCTTTGATTCAGAACAAAAGTAATTACCCCGCCCATTGTAATAGCAAATCAATATATGACATCCTCATTAGGATGGAATTTCTGAGAAAGTATGGCGTCAAATGCAATTTTGAGGAGAATACCCTAACGTTTTGGGGAAAACCATGCCCTTGGTATATCAGCAGAGAGGAGAAACACTGCATATGAAGAAAAATAACCTGTAAATTTAATCTACAATGATGGCATAATTCCAGTCCAGTAAAAGTTAGTTGTAAGAAAAATGAGTGAAGTGCCATAAGAATCTCAAAAACTGTGGGATACCATTGAGGATGTAAACAATGAATACTATTCATTTGGGATCATAATGATAGTTAAAACAGGGATAGCGCTATAAATATATGAACAGTTATATGGAGAAGGTGTCACCCCATGAAATAAATTGAGAACAAGTCTTAAATACCACCAGGGATTATGATGCCAAGCCATGGTGAGTGTAGACTTCTGGTGATTGATTTGAAAATAACCCCTTCAAAACTATTCTATATGAGCAAATCACCCTGAAAATATACCCTCTAAACACATCAAATCAGACTGATTACCCTTTTAATAGCTTAGGCTTATTACCCTTACAATTATTTGGAAATTGGTCTCAATTATTTGTGTGAAATATCAACTTTAGCTCAAGAAATCGTCCTGGGCTCAATTTCTATACAGCTCTTATATCACATGGACCAATAGTGACAATAAGTTTACTCCTTAAATTAATGAAATCAGATATAACTTATGGCGAACTTTGTACATCAATGATCATAATCTGCACAATAACACTCGCTCATGGACAGCCTAAATAGGAGTCCTAGTGCTATTGAGAATCCTTCCATCAGCAAGATTAGAAGGATGTCACTAAGCTCAATGTAAAAGCAACTTTCATAATCACTATATTCCGTCAGTTGTATGATGAAACTCATAAAAAACTTGCAGATAGCCAGCCCAAAGGGAGTACCTAGTGCTACTGAGAGGCTAATGACGTCCCAATTAAGGATATGTCATTATGCTGAATCGATGCCTATTTTGTTTTCAGTAATTGTATTTTGTCAGCTGTATAAAGAAATGATAGCACTTGCACATTGACATCCTGAATGGGAGTCCCTGGTGCTATCAAGAGGCCTGCTGACATCCCAGTTAGGGGTAGATCTTTAATGCTTATCAATTATAATTTTCTTGATATTGTATTCTGTCATGTGTATGTCAAAACAGTAGCACTTGCACATGGACAGACCAAATAGGAGTACCTAGTGCTATTAAGAGGCCTGATGACGTCCTGATTAGAGTTACATCATTTACTCAAGTCAAAGCCAAATTTCACAGAAGATGTATTTTTTCATCAGTATGACGAAATCTAAATTGGGATGACCTTAGGATAATTTTGCACATTCAGGTTGCAATTTAGTATTTAAAACCCTCTCTGATTCTGAGAGTATTTTGCCACCAATAGTCTAAGAATAGTCCATAGTCATATCAGTTCTAGGGCTGAACTGAGGTAGAAACAAAAATATGCAGAACTTTCATGCTAAAATTGGCCAGGAGATGGCCTAGAAGTATAAATACTGGCGCCTGGCTAATGAATTTATCATATACTTAGATCATCAATTAAGATCTCAGATAAAAAATATAATAAAAGATATATTCTTTTGATTCATTTTATTTGTTTTTTATAAGTGGTGTTTCCTATTGAGAGTGCCGGTAAGCTGTTAGGGCAAAAACCTCCAGCTTGTATTGTTGCCTGAATCAGTAGAAATTTCTGAATTTGTAGTGGAAAACAACCCAAATTGACCAGAAGAGTCATAATTATTTAATTAGGCCTAGTGAGCTTCCAAATGGTCGATATCATAAGACACTGTCTAAAATTAAGGATCTTCAACTGAACTTCTTCTTAAATATACATACAGAATTTTATTCATCAAGTGAGCGATACTCAGATATTAACAAATGTTGAACACATTAACCTGGATACACGCGTGACAGGAACCATACCCAATGTTTTTATCAATAAAAAGGAGCCAAAGCATACCCGCATTCAAGAGGATGGGGAAGCTCTAATTAACTCTTTCTAATCTGGCCAGAAAATTTTTTTAATATAGACCTTTATGAGCCATTTGTACTAAAAATTCTCCTCCTTCCACATGGAAAATTACTAATTAAGTGGAAGAAAAGTCAATTAAGTTGGAAAAAAATAATCAATATAAACTGGAAGAACCAAAAAGAGAAGCCAGACACTGGTGAAAAGAATTTGGTATAAAACCCTTATCTCAGGGAATGGTAATTTCACCTATGCCAGATTTAAAGCACACACAAGAACAAATTTTAACTATGTGCATCATTATGTTGTGGAAAGAGGTACTACTCTAACCACTGTCAAACAGGCCAAGATGAAATTAGCCATATCTAAAATTTCATCTGTAGTTGGGAAGGACCAGCTGGGGTCCCATGAGGTAATAATTAGTAAGAAAGAACTTTGACCCCAACCATCTAAGTTAGATGCCTTATTCAAAATGAAACAGCTCAAATCAAAGTGCAATAATGAAAATACTCTAGGCATGATTAGCCTATATTTCAAAATCATTTCTGATTTTGCACAACCTGGGGATCTCTTTTTCCTCTACATAAGGACATGGTCGAACTAAACTGGAATTTAACTTGTCAAGAAGAGTTAGATAGCTTCAATTGCCACTAGTGGTTGCTTGATCTATAATATCTAGATTCTGATCATGAATTTATTGTCCAGACTGATGAATCACTCATGACAGTAAGGGCTGTACTACCTCAGATATAAGAGGACGGCGAAGAAAATCATGTTTTCATTTGCTGTAATCCTTAAATGTTTCTGAGAGAAAGTGTACAGTGGCAGAACAGGAATGTTTGAGGTTCAGATATTCTTGCAAGCAATTTTGGGTGTATTCATGGCAATCACTTCAATATTGGTGCCAATCATACGTCCCTAAGATTGCTGAACAGCTCAAAGAGCTAGAGGGCCATTTAGGCTGCTGGGCGTTAAAGTTTTAAACCTAAAATTACATAATCAATCATTGCAAAGTAGTAAAGCATCAGAACACAGACTGCCTGTCTGATTCCCATTATCACTACACTCAATTTGGTCAGCAAAAAGTTTGTTAAAACGATGATCAGTTGAGAGCATCAAATTGTGCCCAAATATGTCCAAAAATTACTATTGGAAATATGTAAAAATGAAACTCAAAAAAAGGGCACTTTACAAGAAAAATAAGGCAAAAAACCATTCTGAAGATGCACTTTTTACCAGCTTGTTTGGCTCATATTTTCCTGGTATACCATACTTATTGATTTTATTGGGCTTATTCCAGAAAGCATATCAAATGCCAAGTACATTATTGAGGCTATCAACCACTTGATTAAATGGGCCAAAGCTAAGGCTATTTGGGAAGCATGAGTGCATACAACCAAATAACTTGAAGGATACAAGACATACTTATAAGATTTAAATATATTGTAGTAACAGCACCTGCCATAGTACTGCTTAATACTATATACGACATTCTAATTGAGACTTTTCTTGAGAAGATTTGGAGTTGTTACAAATCACAAGGATGATACCCTTACTACTCCCAGCCAAGCTAATCCCATTTTACTATAAAAAGAACGGAGGAGTCCAATTTAGTACATAAATACACAATTGAAGATAAAACCTTTAACCACACAGATTATAGAGTCAATTGTATTTCTCTGTGGTCAAGCCAGCAGATTATTATATATCCAGGTGATCAAGCGATCATCCCAATTGGAGTGACAGTTAAAATTATGGAAAGATTTTATGGTGAAGTATATCAGCCAGGAATCTAATTTCAAAATAAACCAAATATAGCACCTAGTATCATTATTCATGGCCATAGAGAAATTCACATCACATGTGAAAACCTACATAATCAGTCCAATACCATCAAAATAAATCAGATGGTCGCCTTTCTGCATCTGTTCACTATCACGGAAAGCAGCTTTTTATTAGTTTAAAACTTTTGGCAAAATAAGGTATCCCAACAAGGACATAATCAGCATTGCAACGGTGTCATAATGGCCAATTTGAGTATATTGACCAACACTGAGAAGATATTACAATTCATCTATAGAATCAAGGATATTAAGAGAGACCGTATATACAACTGTGTCCACTTAAAGTTTATAAAAAGCTCAAGCAACTGGCCGATTAAGTGAGAAAAAACATATAATAGCATTGCAATATAAATTAGATTATAGTAAAAAAGAAGAAAAAAATATTAAAATAGTAAAAGAAAAAAAGTATAAAACTATAATGATAAAAAACATATTACACCTAATTAATTGCTATTTTCACTCTTGATGAGGGGAGGGGGTCTGACTTCAATTCATCAGCAATTAGGGCTGATCTCAAGGCTATGCATCTGGATTTATATCTATCAGTAATTCAGGCAAAGACAAAAGCTGTTTGTTGACACTCAATGTAGGTGTCAGAATTCAAGATAGCGACCAAATTAAATTCCCCACTTCCATGTCAGGCCGTGCTGAATTAGTTCCCAAACTTAACCAAGCTAAACTATTTTCAGGATCCTCCTCTCCTATTCCTGAGTCACGTGGGGTGGCATTTCCACCCATTCAGTCAGGTGGGCGGAGAATCCCTTTGAGAGTGCCCATGAGGCTGCTAATCTGGAAGATCAGCAAGGATCCTGAATGGATGGGGCCCCAACAATCCCTGAGGCACTGAGCCCCCACTCACCCTATAAATATCAACACCTTTTGATTCAATAAAGTATTTGGTATTATAACCAAATTTTTTGTTTCCTTCTCAGCGCTCTTTCCAAATTTCCAGCTTCAAGCCACCTTCAAACCTTGGCGCCAGTCTAAAGAACTGTAGCGCCAACAAACGTGGTGCTCATTACAGGAGGCTCCAAGCTGTCTAAGTGAAAAAGTCTATCACAAAAAAATGGAAAATACTAGCACCCCTGAAGACCAATTGACTGGTCAGTCGAGAAGCGTTACTTGATGGGTTAGTACCTTGCAATATGCAACACCACCCTCACAGCCTGAGAGGTTAGAATTCTAAACCACATTCCAACTCTCACTGCCCTCCCTTGATGGGAGCCAATACCAACTCCAATACAAAAACCTTAATGATGTAATCCAATAATTGAATTTGGCATCTACCCCATGGACCCTGCTCCAGCTGCTCCCATGCCTCTTTTGTACCTTCTACCATGCGGGACCTTTATGATTCAGCCATACTACCAGCAGGGGAACTTGCCCTGGGGACCAAACACTACCTTCATAACTTTGTCCACCCAACTATCCATCACCTACTTCAGCTAGTCAGGTTACACCATCAGGAGGTCTTACAGCAGCTGGGACTCATCCAGAACTTACACTCATACATCATCGACTTCTACAACGCTGCCTCCTCCTTTGTGCATGACAACCGTGAAGCCATTATTGATAACTGGCAATTGATCAATGAGATCCGGTATCAAATTGTAGTATTAGACAGCGGAATCTTTGGCTACCTTGAGGATCAGCTACGTCAAAACGCTCAGCTCCTTGAGGCAACCTGGAATCAGCGTCTCATCCAAGTCAAAGAACTGGTACATTCCCTGCAACAGCACTACCAAAAGTTGGCCTCTCATGACTACCCCTCCATGAGTGCAGGTCCAGAAGGACCCCACGGACCTCAAGGGCCCCAGGCCCTTCAGCATCTGGCGATCCCAAAGACCCATGGTGGAGGGATGTGGTAGCAGCCCTGGATGGTCAACAGGATCAATCCAAAATGTGGCACTGAGATGCAAGCTCCAATCAGATGGAGTCCCCTTCAACCCTAGGGTCTCTACGAGCCATTGTCAGATAAAATGAATAAATTCAGTGCCTTTACTAAGCTTATATACGCTCATATCTCCCAGCTTGAACAAACTTGTCAAAGGTCCAAAACCCGTTTTCCACCCTCAAAGGACATCTTTACCTTCAGAGCACCGAGATCCAATCCTTAAAGGAGCAGGTTGCAAATAAGGCTTCTGCTTCCACCTTCAGCTAAAATTGGGACTACATCCAGGAGGACCTAGAAGGCTTGTAGCAACAGCTAAATCAGTGGCCTCCACGAGATAATGCGGAAACTGAGATCTTGGAGCTGGTGCTAATCCCTGGCTTTAACACCAGTTCCACTCCTATTATAACTAACTTTAAACCTAGTTTTAAGGAAAGGTTTACCCCCAGATGGGAAAGCATCACCTCCTTCCTGTACGCCTATGAGTGTTCCATGGAAGAGGCCACCAATTGGTAGAAGGTGAAGCATAACACATTCCTGCTTAGACAGCACCACCTGGGAGATCATGACCCCCATTTGAAGGAGTGTAAAACTTGGGAACAGGTCCGTACAGCCATGATCCAAGAGTTTGGCAGCAATTAAACTCGAGCCAACCAAAAGCAAGCGTTCATGGGCATCTGACTGAATAAAAGGGAAAACCCCATGGAGTTTGCCAACCGTTTTTATTCCCAAGCACAACCATTGGTCACTAAAAATTGTATCACCCTGGATGGCGCCATCACCGCTGTCATTTCTGCCTTGGGATCCTATCCTGAGGTTCAAATGCATAAGATCGGTCAGAAGAATGGGTTTACCAGTATATTGGGGATCAAGGAAGCACTCAACGAGATCCCTGCCTCGACTCTACACTTTAAGGCTACATCTACAGGCCCCTCTAACCGCCCTAGGGTCCATGTGGTTAAAAACCAGAAGAATCAATGACCTCAATGCACCTACTGTAAAGGTTTCAGACATAGCGCCAAGGTCTGCTAGAAATGACTTGCCGAGGAGGCAGGAAAAAGACCGTCAGCATAAAGGACAAGGCGCTTTATGCTGACATCCCTACCCAGCCTCAAGTATCCTCCTTGAATGAACCTGAAACTGTTGTACCAGAAAAAGGAGTTTCAGTATATGATAAAAATAAAGAAGTTGATACTGCTTACTCTTCTTC
The DNA here is from genome assembly GCA_022478985.1 of Massospora cicadina. Classification (NCBI taxonomy): domain Eukaryota; kingdom Fungi; phylum Entomophthoromycota; class Entomophthoromycetes; order Entomophthorales; family Entomophthoraceae; genus Massospora; species Massospora cicadina. The sequence continues at coordinate 23,798 of JAKSZP010013809.1, forward strand.
TGATGATTCTCCCACGTTCCTCACATTTTTGCCCCAAACTTGGAAGTCTGGTTACCCGAGTCACCATTTGGGTCCACAAGATTCCAGTCCTTGCCATAGTTGACAGTGCTCCCATGTAAATGTCATATCTTCCAAGTTAATGAAGCAAGTCAAGATTGCTCCAGACCTGCCACACTATATGGAATATGGCATGGCTGGCCCAAAGTGTACCCGATTTATAGAAGCTTATTCCTCTCTGCCATTACGGTTTATGAAACTTGCTGTAACCCCCCACAGTCACTTTAGACAACCCCAGTTATGACCTGCTCCTTGGGACTCAGTTCCTTCAAGACTATTTGGCGGTGCTCCATTACACTGGCAGCTTCCTCTCCCTACTAGGGCATTGGGTCCCTCTTATCTTCAAAACTTCTCGTGGCTCTAAGACAGAGGTCAAAGCCCAGTCCTGTCTACTGGAGAATGAGGAATGAATTGATTGTCTTGAATATCATATCATGGGCTCTAGAGTCTGGCTACCCCCTCCTGCTGTTGATGGACAGGAAGGCATGCCGATCTACTACCTAGGGCGACTACAGTACCTCCAAAGTCCCAAGTCATTATTGACACTTGGGTCCATGTAACGTCCCCTCAAGATACCTAATGGAAATATGAGGCCTAGATAACCCATCTCCTAAGGAAGTGCTGACCTGCCCCGGGATCCTTGATCCAGCATATGCCAGATCTATATCTGCGTTGCTAGCCAACCTTACTGACAAACTTAAAGCTGTAGATCCAAACAGTCCTGATGTTTATGTCCGCCTTTTACTAATAGGGCTGTTGCCAATGTTTGAAGCTTTAGGGACTTGAGGGATTTTGGCTTAAAGTCGCCACCCTTGTTTAGTCTTGTTGACACAAATATCGGGATCCTTGGGGACTTGAAGCTCTCATGCATCCTCGTCTACCTGGATGACATTACCGTTTTCTTGTGGACCTTTAATGGACATGTGGAGAATCTCAGGGAAGTCTTCAAACGGCTTAGGAAGGCCTCTGTCAAGCTCAAGCCTTCAAAGTGCTCCTTCTTCCAGTCTGAGCTAGAGTTTCTAAGACACAAAGTCTCCAAGCGTGTCATCCAACCTATACCAAACTAAGTCAACGCCATAGAGAAGATGTCACGCCCCCAAAGCTTAATAGGTATCCAGGTATTTCTTGGCATGGTGGGCTATTACCATCAGTTAGTCCCCCAGTTTACTGACCTAGCCGAGCCACTGTTCTACCTCCTACAGAGGAATATACCTTTCAAGTGGTGGCCTGAACAGGAACAGGCTTTTAACTCCTTGTGTACGGCTCTATGTACTAAACCTGTTCTAGTTCACCCTCGCTTTGACCAACCCTTTTTGTTGTTCACAGATGCAAGTGATGTTGCCATTGGGGCTATCCTAGCCCAACATGATGAAAATAAGGTCGACCATCCCATGGCCTATTTTAGTAAGACGCTAAGTAAAGATGAGCAGAACTACAGCGTTACTGAGAAGGAATGTCTAGACATCCTATTAGCCATCAAACATTTTTGGCCTTACCTCTACGGTACCCATTTTACTATTATTATAGACCATTCCTTGCTCCGGTGGCTCCAACAAATGAAAGACCCAGATGGTTGGCTAGCCAGGTGGGCCTTACGACTACAAAGCTATGATTTCACCATCATCCATCATACAGGCGTGATTCACCAGAACGCTGACAGACTCTCTTGGATGCCAGTGCTAGCAGTCTTAACCCACAAGGAAGATCAGCTATATGACCTGATAGGACAGCCTTAGCATTGGGAATTATAAACTCTGAGGTCCAGGCCTAACTTCGCAGAATGACTTGAGACATGCAAATCAAAGATGGGCTGCTCTACAAGAAGGTCAACAAGAAGTGGCTCCCTTATATCTGCCCCTCCTCTCGAACTTATGTCATCCTGGAGGGCCATTCAACTGTGGGACACGGGACAGTTAAGAAGACTCAAGAATGGCTGAAGTCACGATGTACTGGGACCAAATGGTAGAAACCATAAAGAGGCTTGGAGGCTTGTATGACTTGCCAATCCCACAACCGAGCTAACCCTCAATTTCAACACTCAGTCATTGCCCCAACTGGGCCCTTCAATGTCATTAGCATCGACGTGGTGGGTCCCCTTCCCACAGGATTGCAAGGCCACAAGATTATTATCTTGGTGGTGGACCACTTAACCAAGTGTGTTGAGGCGATTTTGGTTCCCACTGTCACTGCCAAGGACACAGCTCTTTTCCTTGTTCAATTCATTTTCACCCAGCACAGGTGCCCCCAGACCTTACTTTCAGACAATGGATTGAACTTCACTTCCCAGGTAGTACAAGAACTAACTTCGCTATTTGGCACTACCCAGAGTTTCTTTGCCCCTTACCACCCATCAACTAATGAGGCAGTAGAAGGCGCTAATGGAACTCTTATTTCCATCCTACGGAAGCTGGAACCTTGGATCCTGCTCGTTGGAACCATTATCTACCCAGCGCCTTGCTGGCCTACAGGGTTAGCTACCACCAAGTCATCAAGATGTCCCCATTTGAAGCCCTATATGGGCGGGCACCTCAGCTACCAAGTAGCGTCCAACCACTGCTCAAAGCCTCCACACCTGAGAACTCCAAATTAACTATGAGGGCCTTAGCAGATGAAATTGTCCGGCTTCAAGCCCAAGCCACTCAAGGCATTGTCACCACCACTGGAAGAGAGACATCCCTATTTAATCTCGGATGACCCTCCTTACCATTTTTCAATTAGGTGACCTTGTTCTCTTTTATCACCATCGACCTGGAGGCTGACAAAATAAGCTAGACATACTTTGGTCTCGACCTTATAAAGTCATTCATAGGGTGAAGTCCAAGTACTCCATTGCTGACGTCAATCAAGGGACCATAGTAAATCAGGTTCATGGTTGGTTCCTGCAGCCATATTCCCCCTCCAACAGGATCTTGAGGGGGCATTGTCAGAATTTGAGATAGCAGCTAAATCAAATTCCCCACTTCTGGATCAGGCCAAGCCAAATCAGTTCCCAAACCTAACCAAACTAAACTAATTTCAAGATCCTCCTCTCCTATTCCTGAGTCACATGGGGTGGCGTTTCCACCCATTCAGTCAGGTGGGCAGCAAATCCCTTTGAGAGTGCTCATGAGGCGGCCAATCTGGAAGATCAGGAAAGATCCTGAACAGATGGGGCCCCAATGATCCCTGAGGCACTGAGCCCCCACTCACACTATAAATATCACCTTTTGATCTTATAAGTATTCAGTATTCTAACCCAATTTTCATTTACTTCTCGGAGCTCTTTCTGAACTTCCAGCTTTGAGCCACCTTCAAACCTCAGCACCAGTCTAGAGAACTGTAGCGCTGACAGTAGGATTATTGGGAATCTGAGCTTATGTTTAAGTCAAGTGGGGGTAATGTCAAATTCTGGTAGTTGGATTGAAATAACACTTAAATTTTTTCTATATGGGCCAGCTTCCTTTACAATATACATTTTAAACATTATCAACTCAGAAAATTTACTCTTTTCAATATATTGGGATGATTACCCATACATAAGCTCAGGATGATCACTCTTATATCAACTTGGAAGTTAGACCAATTATCTATGCAAAGTATCAGCTTTTTTTTTCAAGAAACCGTCCTGGGATCAACTTCTATTCAGCTCTAAAAATCCCATGGACCAATAACGACAATAAGTTTGCTCCTTAAATTAATACAATCAGTTTTCCAACCTATGGCGAATTTTGTACATCAATGATCATAATCTGCACAATAACACTCGCTCATGGACAGCCTAAATAGGAGTCTTTGTGCTATTGAGAATCCTGTCATCAACCAGATTAGAAGGATGTCACTAAGCTCAAGTAAAAGCAAATTTTCTCAATTATCATATTTTGTCAGCTTTATGATGAAACTCGATAGCACTTGCAACTGGATAGCCCAAATGGAAGTACCTAGTGCTACTGAGAGGCTATTGATTTCCCAATTAGGGGTAATCTTTAAAAGATTGGTGTATCCCCTCTGTAGGATGGGGCCACCTTGCGCTAAAAAAGGGTACATCTTTAAGCATTATCAATTATAGTTTTTCAAATTAATTAGATTTTGTTAGCTGTACGATGAAATGATAGAAGTTGCACATGGACAGCCAAATAAAAATATTAATGCTATTGAGAGAATTGCTAATGTCCCAATTAGTAATACTTCATTTACTTTAAATCAAAGGCAAATTTCCAAAAGTCATATTTTGTCAACTGTATGAAAAAACTCTTATTGGACTGAACTTAGTAAAATTTTTTAAATTTTAGTTGCTTTTGTACCTGAAAACCTCCCAATTTTGAGTTATTTTGGCACCAATAGTCCTAGTAATAGATCATGATCATATCAGTTCTAGGGCCGAACTGAGGTAGAAAAAAACTGCAGAACTTGCATGCTCAAAATGTGGCCAGGAAATGCCATAGATGTATAAATACTGGCGTCTGGCCTAATGAAATTATCATAAAATTAAATCATTAAATAAAATCTAAAAAATAATGTTATAAAAGAATTTTTAAATTCTCTTTATCTAAGTTATATCATATTTTGTTTCTATTGAGAGTTTTGGAAAGCTGTAAGGGCAGGAATCTCCAGCTTGTAATGCTGCATTCTTCAGTAGTAGTTCTTAAAATTATAGAGGAAATTAACTTAAATTGACCAGAAGAGTCCTATTTATTTAAATAAGCCTAGTGAGCTTCCTAACGGTCAATATACCAATAGACACTGGCTAGTATCAAGGAGCTTCAGCTGTTTTCCTTCCAAAAAATATATGTGCAAAATTTATTTATTAAATGAGCTATCTTTATATTCTAACAGTGAGATATAGTACTACTGGACAACATGAGCAAAAACTCAATAAAAACGGAAAAACCAAGTTATTGAAATAGTGCATTTGAACATCGATGAATCCCCCTTGGGTTGGGACCATCTAGTACTAAAAAAAGAAATAGTGCATTTGAAATCTTTCTTTTTCTTTAATACCTAAATCAAAGCAAATTTGGTTTCAAAAAAAATACAAAACATGACCGCTCAATTGAGCCAAAGCTTACCAATGTTGATGCAATTGATACCAGCTGCCCCAGCTTGGGGTAGTGGTGCGCCGCCATCTGGCATCTTTCAGCTGCCACCAAAGTGCACCTGGGCTCACTCTGCTAGCCCTCCCAACGCTACTGGACGTTTCTTTCCCTCAGGACTTGGTCCACCACCTCGAAAGCTCTCAGGTGGTGCTCTGGAGCCCTTTGGTGCTCCCTGGAGCAATTTGCATTTCAGCCTCTGTCAAATATGGTAATCTCTTCCCATACGCAAGTGCAGCCATCATTGAGATGGCCAAAGCAGTTCTCAAACCCACTGACTATATTGACTTTTGCCCCTTTAAGGGGTATTTCAACCTTGGCTTCCATTCTGAAGCTGATTCAGTAGCAGCAACCAAGCTGCAGTTTATTTTATAAAAATTAATTCTTTGCCCACCATTTGCACCAAGCTCCCAGATGAGACCACTTTGGTGGTCCAGTTCACTGGGTTGCCCTCCTTCCTTTCCCCCAAATGTTTCCACCATGAGCTCACGGAGGGTTTGGCCATATACAGCGCAGACCCTATGTTGCAGTTCAAGGTGCCCCATGGGGTGGATCGTCTGGCAGGCCCTCACGTCTTCGTGATGATCTGCCCATTTAATCATGACACTCATCTCACAATTCCCACACACCGTTATCAGGTCTGCCCCTGATCATCCTTTTTGGGTGCATGTCAAAAATGGCCATGGCATCTGCCCCTTGTGCTTCAAGCTTGACCACTCAAAGTGCAAGTGCCCCACAGTTTCCACTTCTGCCACTTCCATCGCCCCTCCTTCTGGTGCCACCCCAGTGGCTGCCTCGCCCCAATTTTTTGAATGGGGCGTAATCCTCCCACCCCCACCCTCGGGTAATTCTGGCACTGCTTTGAAAGCAGTAGCCAATCAGAATTTAAAATTTTTTAAAAAATTTGAATAATTTAACCAGGGTACGGAATCCTGAGTCAATGGCTGAAACAGTTTTGGCTGAGCTGCATGGTTGACTGTTTTTAGCCAATCAGGTCCTGCCACTGTACCAACTCCTGTGGCTGGGCTAGTGCTAGCTGAGCTTAATCCATTTGAGTGTCTTAATTAGATTGATGATAGTGACCGGCCATACACTGTGAAGCCAGATTTTGAGTTGGAGGAGTTTTTATTGATCCTCCTGATTTGCGCCCCACCGTTTTCACTTTAAAAGTGGCTTTCCAAATTATAAAAATATTAATCAAATGGCAGTGGAAGCCGCAGCTGCCCCTGCCAACACCCTCCTCCACCAGCATCTCCATGGGGTGATGGAACCCCTAGTTGAGGGTATTCCCATCTCAAATTTCCCTTCCAATTTCAATGCATATGCTAAAAATAAAATTGAGGAGCTTGCTTTCGGTGTGAGTTACACTTTCATTGACACGGCAAAAACCTCTCTTTTTGACCCCAACTATCCCCAAACCCAAAAGCACATCAAGTCTTTCACTTGTGTGCCAACTCTCATAACTTTCGCTGAGAACACCTTGCTTAATACGTTGAGGCGATGGATACCAATGGCCTCATAAACGAAGAAAACCCACAGCTATATCTCCTCATGCCCATGTCGCTGATGCCCCCACCCCTATGTTGTCTGCCTTGGTCCGCCAGCTAAAGCAGGCGCCAGACAAAAGTTTCCCCAAAGCTTCCTCGCCTTCTGATATGGCTTCCTAGGCTGATAACCTAGATGCTATATTAGGATTTTTTATGATAATCCCTTTGTTTGGCCCATTTGCAAATAAAGATGCGTGGCGGCTCCCCGTTTGGGTTGGGCACCACTAGTGCTAAAAAAAGAAATAGTGTATCTGATGAAATCTCACTTTTCAAATATTACAATCACCCAGAATTTTAGCTTAATAAATTTAACAAATAATGGTGGTAAAGTCCACTGAAAGCACCTCCAATGATTCAGAATTCACTCATACTCACCACAAATCACAGAACCCTTTGTTGCCAACTTGTGCATCAACCCGTACAACCTGCTCTTAAACTGCAGCTTCAAAAGCAGATGCAGACAAGTTTTTTATTAAACCATGGTGGGATCACAATGATACCACCACTGTACAGCCTACCCCAGTCAACTCTGTGTTGACTGAGGGTCACCCAATTAGTGCTCCCCACCCTGGAGGCACATCTAAGGTTTTACCCACAGTAGTAGGGAGTATTGCAGCTCCCAATACCGCACCTGGGGTTTGTATGGCTTTGCCAACAGCCTTCACTTCAGAAATCAGCCTGGGCGCCCAAACTGAATCGTCAGAAAGTGTTGAATCAATTGGTCATAATTTTTTCGCTCCCAATATTACCCAAAGCGGCCAGACTGAATCTTCTGTAATTGGTGAATCAGTTGGCCGTCATTTTAATGGTTTGGAAGGTAACCAACGCGCCTCAACTGAATCAACACTGAATGGTGAATCAGTTAGCCGTAATATTCATCAAAATTCAAATTCAACATCAAAATTCAAAGGGGAATAGCCAAATAGCCAATCAACCAGCTGAAAAATCCCTACCTGTATATGCTGATGGTCGGATGAAAGGTTGGAGTAATAGATTGGTTTGATGATGAGCCAGAATTACCCAAACAATTGGCAGGAGTAAGCCCAAACCAGGTAATCCTACCCAACATGCAAAAAATCAAGTACCTACGGGGAAGGCCCACCAGGGGCCAGCGCATAAATCCAGAGGAATGCCAGCGCTTCCGTCTGGGGTTCCCCATGTGGAATCCACTAGATTACATTTAGATTTAAATTTAAATGTAAACAAAAATAAGCGAGTGAAGGATGCCTCAGGCGCATGGCAGAAAAAAACTAGTGCCTGCACCACCCACCATTGACCCTCGTGAAGCTGCTTTTGTGGCTGAAGTGAGAAGAGATGGGCAGAAACTCGCTCACAACATGCACTCCCTAGGTCCACTCTTGCTTATACAGTTAGAGTCTACTATGGGCATAATCCTGTTGAGTTTTATGCAAGGGATTATTTTAATTATCTTGAAGCCATAGCAAGAGCTTTTCCAGTAAACACCACTATTCATGAAGTGGTGGAAAGCCACTACATTGATGTAGGGTTTACAGCTGCAGTGGATGCATACCGTGAAGCCTCAGTTACAATTGAGATTCCGCTCTGCTCTCTTTATGTGCTGAGTAATAGATCTAACTTTAAAAAATTTCTGGATAACTTTCTCAAATCTTTCAACTACAGTAGACCCATAATCCCTTAAGCTTGCGCTTCTTCGGGGATTGATGGAATTTGTATCAGTTCTATCAGTAGACCTGTGCACAACAGCCTATTATGCCCCAACCCAGAGGGCTCATATTGCGAGGCATCATTTATCCCCAACTCAATGGTGGCCTGCAACATGGAGGTTATCCCACATGTTGCAGTCATTGGATCCTGTTAAGAAATTTTCTTTGTTGATCAAGACCAGTCACGACCACGTTGCTCATGGTATAATGCTTTGGGCCACCTATATAGTAGTTGTACAGTTCATAAACAAGCTCTCTCATCTAGTAGCCAAGTCACTATGACAGGTAAGAAACCCACATACAGCAGCAGCGGCAATCCCACAACTGACCCACTGGGTGCTCATACAGGATCTCGCCCCCTCTGCCCTTCGTGTAGCAGTTGAGAAGCCACACCCAGTAGCACAACTTTATTCCCTTAGTGAGGAAAACCCTCTCCCTATGGGAACCCCTTCTAAATTTCCAAACCCTTCACTAGCCCAAAATAAGCGCAAATCTGCTTCTCATCAAGCTAACACAGAGGAAGCCAGCCCAGGGGTGGCGTCTAAAAGAATTTGGTAATACAATAACCCCAAGGGTGGAACAGGTATGGAGTACCCCAAGTTGGGGTGGAGGCTCCAAGTCATTGCCACCCCCACCATCTACGGGCATTGCAACTCAGACGCCATTATCAGTACTGAAGGAGGTGCCTATGGACTCTGATACATACAAGGTGTGGCAGAAAAGTAATGAGACTGGGAACACTGCAAGCGATCTGGCAACGCTGCTCTGTTGTCCTTGGCAGAGCACGTGTATCAGCCCCCTCCCATCTCTCAGTGCGAGTTTCAACTCCTTCTGTTAACTACGTGATTGTTGTGACTGCTATTAGTGAAGTTGTGTTTTGGTTGTGCGTCACGCAAATGGGGCAGCGTAATTTGGAGCAACGTTGTGCCATTAGATTTTGTGTTAAGCTTGGAGAATTGACAAGTGTGACGTTTGAAAATTTATAACAAGCGTATGGGGAACATTCTTTATCCTGAGCTCAAGTTTTTCGCTGGCATAAATCATTTTTGGAAGGCAGAGAACAAGTTGAAGATAAACACCGCTCAGGAGGCCTTCAACTTCTAAAACTGATGAAAGAGTGAAGAATTAAATTTGAACAGATTTACCGTTCATCAAATTTTGACTAAACATTTGCACATGCGAAAGGTCTGTGCCAAAATGGTGCTGAAAAACCTCACAATTGAGCAGAAGGACAATCGAAAAAACAAGTGTCTTGATCTTCTTGACAGAATCGCCAATGAGCAAGATTTCTTTAGTCGTGCAATCACAGGTGATGAATCATGGATTTTTCAATATGATACTGAGACCAAGAGGCAAAGTGAGGAGTGGCACACTGCAAGTTCTCCTCGACCAAAGAAAGAATGAATGAGCAAATCAAAGATCAAATCAAAGCTGATTTGTTTTTTTGACAGAAGGGGAATCGTCCACAAAGAATTTGTTCCTCCAGGACAAACTGTCAACCAAGTTTTTTATAAAGACGTCCTTGAAAGGCTCAGAAAAAGGGTCATTCGCATGAGACCGGACATTGCAGACAAATGGATTGCTCCATCATGACAACGCCCCATGTCACACTGCCCTCTCCGTCACAGAATTTTTGACCTTAAAAGGCATTCCTGTAAATCCCCAGCCCCCCTATTCACCTGACCTCAGTCCCTGTGACTTTTTCCTATTTCCTAGACTGAAAAATGTCCTCAAAGGACGGCATTTAGGGACTTTAGAAAACATCTGAAAGAGTGTAATGGACATGCTACAGACCATACCGGTTGAAGACTTCCAGCGCTGCTACCAACAGTGGGAACAACGTCTCCATCGGTGTGTAGCTGCCCAAGGGAACTACTTTGAAGGGGATAAGATTGATGTTTGAAAAAAATAAAAACTTTGGTAAGTAAAAAAATCAGTCTCATTACTTTTCTGCCACACCTCGCAAGATGATGCACAAATGGAGGAGTCTATGGAGCAACCATAAGATACTCCTGTGCAAAGCAGCGGGGGAAGTATCTTGGGCTGACTTACAGGCTCCTCAGCCCCATCAACTCAGGATAATCCTCCTCTTTGTCAAGCAGCACGGATTGCTGCAAAGATTCAAGCTCAAGGACTAAAAATGAGCAGCCTTATGGATGCAGGTGAAAGCTCCGGTAACCCCCTGGGATATGAAGGGACAGCTATGAGGCCCCAAAAGGGTCCCTGACCCTGCAGTCCATTAACTCTAATGGGCTGCAGTATTACAAGCAGAGAGCCCGCCTCCTCTGCAACTTCAGGTTGACTCACGTGGATATTGCAGCTGTCCAGGAGCATCATGTCCCCCCTCTGATTTTGTAGCATGATATGACCAATTTGGAGGTAACTCCTGTTGGACACACTAAGTGGCCCTTATTATCTTCAACCCCCCGGGTGAAAACCCACCAATTCATGAAACACCTTGATGATCGCCTTATATTGGCTAAATTATCAACCCCTGAGTTCTCGTTCTTTGTTGCAAGAATATACCTGCCAAATACAGGTCAAGAGCAGGACTGTCTTTTGGAAGAACTTTGTCTACTAAAAGTTCCAGGCAATACAGTGCTGATGGGGGATTTCAACACAATAATAAGTCGGGTGTGTGACACCTTTCCTTCTGCCACACAAGACAGAGGAGGTACAGCTCAGCTTCAAGATTTTCTCAGGTCAAGTGGTTTCATGGATGCCCTCCCCCTCAAAATCTGGACTTGGCTGTTTGTCTCTGATCCAAGGTGCAGGTCAGAGATTCACATCAGCTTCACGGATTGATATGGCCCTAGTGGGCCCCTTGATGGTTGGTCGAGTTTCCTCTCTCATAACCCGAGATAACACTATAAGTGATCACAGATCCCTCACGGTGAACCTGACAACAATCCTCAGACTATCAAGAAGATTTGGGCCAAGGATTGCTCCAGGGCTCTTGAACAACCAGTTTGCAAGAGAGAAGATAGATGAAGCCATTTGTGAGCCATAGCACCTAGCCTCACCTCATTTTCGAACTTCACAAGAAAAATGGGCTGATACAAAAGAAAGGATCCTAAAGATAGTCTACAATTTTGCTAAGGCTCAAATGACAGCGGCCCAGGTTAAAGTCAGAAGTGCTGAAGCTAGAATAAGACACCTTGAAAGGAATTGCCGACTTGTGCCTTCCTCTCAATGGTTGGAGGCTTGGGAATTGGCCCACGAGACATACCAGCAGGAACTTACTGAGCAAGAAGAACGTGCAGCAAACTTCACTTCGTTACGTTACTACACCCAGTGGGAACGGCCCACCCATTTCTTTTACCATAAGCAGAAAGACCGCTCAAAGGATCAGGATATTGCAACCCTGAGGGTGGGGACCACTGTTACCACAAGCAAGGAGAAGATCACCAGCGAGATCCACCGTTACTATTCATCCCTCTTCAAGGCTTCCTGGGTAAGCCCAGCAGATGTTCATGAATTCATTAAAGGGGCTCCGGAACCAATAGTTAATTTCTCAGCGGACTAAGAACTTTTTGCACCAATTACACAGCAAGAAGTAATGGACATTCTACTCCACAGCCCACGCCTGAAGGCCCCAGGCCCAAATGGTATCCCGTTTGAGGTGTATCTAGTGGATCCCGTCGCAGTTACAAAGGCCCTCAAGCCCCTCTTCTTGACCCTCTTGGAAGAAGGGGGAGTACTTCCTGACTCGAGAGGATCAATTATGACCCTTATACATAAGAAAGCAAGCCGAGAGGACCTTGCAATCTGGCGACCAATATTACTATTGAACATGGACCACAAACTATTTAATCAGCTTCTAGCAAACCGCATGACTAAGTGGGCAGCACCACGCCTCAACCCAGCTCAACATGGCTTTATCCTAGGGAGATCGCTTTGAAACAATTACAATGAACTTCTGGAAATTCTGTCAGCTACCCCGTCTCAAACACAAGGTTTTTTGGCGCTTCTGGATATGGAAAAAGCATATGATCGAGTAAATTGGAAGTATCTGGACGCCTCCCTAACCCTCCTCCACATCCCACCACAAGCTAGGGCATGGCTATCAGTGCTTTACGCCCAGCTTCAAACTAAGGTACTGTTCCCAAAAGGCTTTACAGCAGCGGTTATAGTTAAACAGGGTCTCCGGCAAGGGGATCCACTGAGCCCAATCTCGTTAACATAGCTTTGGATCCTCTTCTGGCCCTACTCCAGGAACGACTGGTGAGTATTCAGGTTCCTGGGTAACCCCCCACCCGCACCATAGCCTTTGCTGATGACACAGCAGTGGCAGTTGGATGTAAGAAGGACCAGGACCTGGCCATGGAAGCCCTGGATTGCTACTCCAAGGCTCCAATGCAAAAAGCTAATACTTCTAAAACCGTTATAGTGTAAGTTGGTACCCCATCTTTTCCACCGCCTTTTGGTTTGTAAACTACCTGGGACACCTTTTGGCATCTAGGTGTCCTCACCATACCATAAGGGGTTGCAATCAAGGATAGTGAGGACCGCTTGCTTAATGCAATAAACTCTCGTGTAGCTAGCTGGAGCTGCATGTGTATCACCCCCAGGAACGCGCCCTTATGGCGAATGTTTTTCTTCTGTCAAAGCTAAGATTTCTCACTCATTTCAGCCTATTTATGGACAGTTTCTACATGAGGTTGAATGTGATACTTCGTTGTTGGATATGGGGATCCAACCACCCATCCACAGCTCTGACCACAATATCCTGACCCCGCAGTGAGGGGGGCCTAGGTCTTTTGGACACTAGGTCTCATGCCACTTCAATACTGACGGGGTTCCTTAAGCCCATCATTTGCTGGGATATGGCTCCAATGCCACAATGGGCTCCAGCCTTACGCTAGGGTTTAGCAGCCTCTCTAGGGCTCCCACGAACCTCACCTACAGCTGTGGGAGAGTGGCTAACAAACCATACAGGCCACCGCCTCAAACCTTCATCAAGTTCTTACTGGAACCAGGCTCTCCTTGCACTTAAGAAGGAAGGAGTACGGGTGTACCACGCATTCCCTTATAAAAGGAAAGGCCCTGGGATCAGCCCCCAGCATCACACCCTGGTCCACAAAGGGAGGATTGTTATCTCCCAGATCCACCTTTGGACAGACCCCCTATGAAGCCTCGTCTCCTGGAACTTTTACCCCCCGCTGTGGAATGTGATCTCAACGCGCTCTGGAAGGAAGTTACACATCCTGTTCTCTCAGTAAAAGTGTCAAATACACTGTGGCGTGTTTTACGCTGCTAATACAGGACAGGGGATCGAACTGGTCCCACCTTCCAGCACAAGGGCTGCCAACAAATGTGCAGAGCTGACAGACACCCACCTCCACCGCTTCTTTACTTGCCCCCTCATAGCCCCTTTCTAAAGCAAGGTCCGCGAACTCCTGCGAGAAGAACCCTGGGTAGCGCACTCAGTTCAGGACTTCATGTTCAAACTCTCACTCCCCAATTGCTCCCAATCATTAAGGGTCCTGTCATTTGGTGTAGTGATATGGACTATTCATAATTCATATCTTCGAGCCTCTTTTGACTTCATTCTGTGGACGCTGCCCATAGATCACTCACTTTAAGGTTCATTTGAGATGTCTCTGAGAGTATTTACCATGTCGCCATGAGCCAATAGGTCAGTTTAAGTGGACACCTGGCTCTGGAAAAGCTTTCCCCCACCCTTTCTTGACACCTCCGCTTACCCCTGCCTTCACCTCAAGCTCTTAGGAGCTCAGGCGTGATTAAATAAAGATTGGTGTATCCCCCTTTATATTGGGACCACCTAGTGCTAAAAAAAGAAAGGTGCATTTGATCTTAACAGCAGAGATCAGAGAGTTCCATGACTTTGTAATGCTAACAGAGTTGAGTTAGTGGTGGATGCAGCCAAAAGCTTAAATATACTGACAATTCTGAGCAACTGGATGGGCTATCTGAACGTAGGCTATAGAAGTGCTACATTGTTTTTAAAAATATCAGTAATGTTTTCTAACTATGATTATGACCTTAATGCGATAGATTGTGTTTATAAGGGTTTAACTTGGAAGATCCGCTTAATTGAATGTGACCTGTTCACTGTTATAAGGCTGCTGAAGCAGTAGTCAGTGAGAAAGCTATAATCTGATTGAGCGTGGGCCCCTCATACCATCATTGAGTCCATGGGTGAGTCTGATCTTTAATGTAAAAAAAACTATGGATTACTAGTATACCCATGCTTTGCTATGGTTTTTATAACTTAGATTTTTATTTTTCAACTCCATCATTAATTAAATAATGATAAGAGGAATGGAAGAAATTGTTTTTTTCCTGCTATAACAGTTTTTAACATGTTATAACTTTTTACCACATCTCAGCTTTTGGTTACAGGTGTGCACAAGTACACACAGCTTAATACTTTCCAGATGATTTTAATTTAATTTAGTCTACAAGTGGAGTTACCCAGCATTGCTTAAGTCTATAAGCTCACACTGACATAGCCTAAAGTCTGTGCCAGAACTATGCTTGAGCCACTTGGACTAACAGCTTCACAGTTGCCCTTGTGGCTAATGAGCTGGTTATCCTAAATCCATTTATTAATCTATAATGATTACTTGAAACTCTACCACTGATTTTTATTTAGTTTTAGGTGATCAACTTGGTGAATTATTTGATAATATTTGCTAATTCTCACCCACTCACCCAAATAGATTGAACCTATCACTCGTTTAGTTTCAGGCGTAAAATTTTTAGTGAATTATTAGATAATATTCATTAATTCTCACCCACTTACCTAAATAGATTAAGCCTATCATACTCGATAATTTTAGAATTGATACTTTTTGTCAATTCTCACCCACTCACCCAAATAGACTAAACTATTGGACTTGTAGGTTTCAGATTTCAGACAGTCAATACATCAGTGAATGTGTTCATTAAGTAGATATTAGTTTTAGGTGAGCAATTTGGTGAATTATTTGATGTATTTGCCAATTGTCACCTACTCACCCAAATAGATTAAGTTTATCAGACTCAATTAATTTCTAGTGAGCAATTTAGTGAATTATTAGCTAATATTTACCAATTCACACCCAGTCGCCTATGTAGATTGAACCTATTGGACTTGATAGTTTCAGATTTGATAATAATTGCCAATTCTTACCCGCTCACCTTATTTGATTGAACCTATCTGAATAAAAAATTCTTATGTCAGTCAGTCAGTATGTCAGTGAAAGTGTTTTATTAAAAAGATATTGAGTAGTGATAGATTACCAATGGTTGAATAAAGATAGCTAAAAAAGTTTTTATTCTGTTGCTGAGGATTGATGATGCGCTCAATCACTTAGGGGAAACCAAGTTTTTTTGAAATGGATAATATCTCAGGGTATTAGCAGATAGACTTGCCAAAAGAAGATCAAGAAAAATTTGCAATAATCACTGTACAAGTTTTACCATCTGATAAGAATGCCCCAGGCATTTTCAATAAAAATGTCTTTCTAGAGGGCATGGATTCTATATTAATTGATCTGAAGTTTTATTGCATTTTGGTGTACTTGGATAAAATCAACGTTTTCATCAGGACATTCACTGATCACTTGGAGCATTTGAAGGGGTGTCAAAATGCCTATAGATGGTAAAATTGAAGTCCAAGAAAAGAAAATGTCATCTCTTCTAAAGAACTGGATATCTGGGATTTGTAATAAATTGCAGCGGATTGTAACTGAAAGTGTAGAAGATAATGCCATTGAATGGATGCTAATCTTGAAGAGCATTCAGGACATACAAGTCATTCTTTGGATAGTCGGCTACCATTACCTATTTATCAAAGATTTTGCAAGAAATGCCAAACCACTACCTTATCTGCTAAAGGATACAAAGAAGGATTTGCGTGGAATGAGGAGGCCTGAGAAGCGTTCAATGAGATAAGAAGATATCTGATTACTAGTCCTGTTCTGAAATACCCAAATTACAATCAGGAGTTTATATGCAGACTGATGCCTCATTAATGGCAATCTCAAATTTTAAATTAAGTAGACTATGATGAGGAAGAGCATTTAGTGGTGTTTGTTTAAAACATCAACACAAGAAGAAAGGAACTACACCATGACAGATGTGAGTGACTTGTGGTGATATACAACTGCAAACAATTTTTAGTGTATGTTCATGGGACACACTTCAGGGTTGTGACCAACCAATATCTAAGCTGGTTTCATAATCTTAAGGAACCAGAGGGGTAACTGGAAAGATGGGATTTTAAACTAGCCCACTTTTTGAGATTAAACACTGAGCAGGACAGCACATCATAATGCTGACAGATTATTGAGATTACCTGCCATTCAAGTCATATACCATCAAGTGGATGAATTATTCCAACCGTTGATTGAAGGGAATATTGGGGATAAACTTCAGGAGATTCAAAGCTTGCTGAAGAAAGTAATGATAATAATGATATGAAGAACGTACAGTTTGTATAAATTGATTGATGGGAAATGGTACCTATTCCTAAACCATTTGAACGCTCAGAAATTAATCAAGCTGCGCACAAAGTTGTAAGACATGGTGGCCTAAGAAAAACAATGGAGCATCTATGCTAGTATTATTCCTGGAAATCAATCATTTATGATGTAGCGGATTATCTACCCTTTTGCATGGAATGTCAACTCCAGAAGTCACACAAGAATGTGGCGGGATACTGGCTAGTACGCCCTAGGTTTTCTTGGCACATGGTATCAATAGACATGATGGGGCCCTTGAGTGTTAGTACAGGGGGAATAAAGTGCTTTATAGTCATGATAGACTATCTTACTGGATGGGTCAAGATAAAGCCGAGACAGATTAGATGTTATAAGCACTGCGATATCCATACATTACCAAGTAGTGTACCAGCATGGTCGCCTGAAAGTATTATTAAGTGGCAACAGAACCAACAATTGGACAATTGGAATCTTGACCAATGGGAAATGGTTTCCTGTTGACAAATAGTTTATTTATTAATTATTATTCCCCATATTACTGTCATATTCTGGTAATTGACTCAAAGTAAACCTTTGACAACTATCAGATTGGGACAATTACCCTTTCAACGCTTGAGCTAATACCTATACTCCACCTCAAGGCCTATCACCATTATGTAATTCAGGCCAAATATCTCAATGTCAATTTGATCGCATATTTAAAAGCGCTTGGGCAAAATACACTTGCATATTATGTCTGATTTCATATGTATCAAATCTCAGCAATTGATCCAGATTATTGGAAACACAATCAACTAACTTGTATACAAAATTGTTTGACTGACCCAAAGTTAACATCTAAGAATCCCATGCCTCATCAGACGAATGAAAAAGGTAATCAATTTTCTGCCCTAGGGCGAAATTTGTATGTTAATCCGCATAATTGGAATGATAGCGCTTGCACAAGGACTGCCCAAAAGGGAGTACCTAGTGCTATCAAGGGAGAGGCCTGCTGACGTACCAATTAGGGGTACGTCATCTACTTTAATTGAGGCAAGAATTTCACAGAAGGTGTATTTCATCAGCAGTATGATGAAACTCAAATCAAGAAGATCCTTGGACAATTTTGCATGCTTTTATCGCAATTTTTTACCTAAATACTAGCAATTTTAAGAGTATTTTGCCACCAATAAATCTAAAAAAGGTTCCAGTTTTATCAGTTCTAGGGCCAAACTGAGGTGGTAAAATATCTGTTGAAATTTTGTACTCAGATGTGGCCAGGAGATACCCTAGATGTATAAATACCAGCGCCTAGCCTAAAGACTAAGCATCTAATAAATAGCTTATACTAAAAGCTATATTTAACTCATATCTTTTCTGGTTTTCTCATTAAATCCTTTCTTTAGAGAAAGTGTTGACAAGCTGGATGCGCCTAATCCACAGCTTATACATCTACCTGCCTCAGAAGAAGTTCCTGACCATGAAGGGAAAATTATGCCCAAGATTGGCCAGAAGAGTCAGGGGCAATTACAATATGCCTAGTGAGTTTTTGATTGGTCCAAATACTTTAAACTACAGGCACTATCAAGGATCAATCTGTGGAACTTTGTCCCAAATAAATGTGCAGGATAATGATAAACAAGCGAGCGATCATCAGATTTTACAACTGGTGCTCACTAAAAACTGGTTACACTTTCTGAGATGGAGTCGCTCAACCAATTCCTGGTAGAATCATCCAGACGAGAAAGTGACAATGAGATGGAAACTAGCGACAAAAAAATCTCAAATTATTTCAATACCAGCTGCCAAGGCTCTGAAGTGGGTACCTCCTACTCCCTGGATCTTATCACAGTGGGGGGAGCTCATGCAAATACAACCAGCCCAATTGATCTTACAACTTCAAGCATAAAAGCTTTGCTGGAAACCCTATATCAGGGTTTTAGGATTGGTACTTCACAAATCAATCCCTCCTTTGGCCTGTTCTACTACCTTAAGGATCAGGCACTCAAGATGAAAATATATATGAAGTACCACGACGCAACTATGGCATCTCTCGCTAGACGCCTCACAGACAGTCAAGCAACTAATGAATTCCTGGTTAACTTTGTTCAACCCTCAATTAAGCATACCCAGCAAATCATTGCTAGATAAAATTTGGAAATCGTGGAAATCTACTATGCACAAGGGGAGGAACAATCTTCCTGAAATGCTCTACTGGAAAAGCTTAAATATAGTTTTGCTGAAGTCCAAAAGGCAATTATAGATAATATGGGACTTGCCAATGAAGTTCATGGGAGATTGAACACCCTCGAGGAGCTTCTGAACGAAGGAGTCCCAAAGATAGCCCAGAAGTTCTGGCCCACCATGGGCTATCACAAGAATGAGTACAATTTATGAATAAATGCTGTCAAAAACTGGAAAGCCATTCAGATTACCTATTGTCTCAATCAGAACAGCTTACCATACATGCCACTTTGGACCAAAGAAACCACCTGGAGTTAAATGCAAAATTTGATGAATTTGAAGAGTATGTTTGGGCCAAGCTGGATACTATAAACAGAAACTTTGAGGACCTTGCAGCAAAACCAGCCATCACAAATAGGGATGAAGAGGATGCCCAGATCAAAGAAGAATTTTCTAAAATTTGGCTGT
>JAKSZP010013810.1:0-43123 GCA_022478985.1 Massospora cicadina
GGGGGATGTCAGACTAATATAGAAGTTGACATTATGCACCCTACACTCCATTAGGCTCCAATTTTGGAAAATTAATTTCATAAAATTAATGAAATAAGCTTTCCAAGGGAAGAATGACTTACAGCCAAGAGGTTATGAGCGAAATAATGAAGGTGAACATAAATAAGTATTCTTAATCAAGCCGCGAGACAAATATTGATGGCAAGAGTCTCCTGTATAGAATGAGGAGAGAATCAGGAATTCTAGGACGCTGGACCGAGAAACCTGAATATAACAGCGGGTCATATACCCTGATGGGGGGAAAACTGGATCCCGGAAAAAAAGATCATCATGAGTAAATCAATCAGCCTGGCACAACAAGAGGTCGTGGGACTGCGCTCTGAGTAGGTGGTAGCGAGGAGGAAGAGGAGGAATGCTGTATGCTGAAGGTCATCCTGAGCAGAGTTGAGTATTGATGAGTGTACTCCGCTTGAACCAATGAAGTATTCAACCAGATGTCTAAAGCGGTGTTTCCATGCCCAGTCCTTTTCTCACTGGAAATCTAGGCAAGAGGGGGGATGTGTTGGGATTTTTGCCCATATTCCCAGCCTGCTAGATTATTCGGTATCACTAGGAGAAAAATTCCCTAAGGCAAAGTGAATTGGAAATCGGTTGACCTGAATTTTGGAGGAACTACATTCAGGGGATTTTGGGATATTTGTCTGGTTGTATCCATCAGGGATCGATCTGGATGAATAACTAATATCTCATTGGGCGGAACGGCCAACAAAATAAGGGCATCTTATAGTAATTAACTATCAGTTGTAACAATTAAAATCAGTCAGGTTTCATCACCAACTGATTAGGAATGTTTAGTGAGTTGCAAGGCGAGTGATGCCGCCTGCAACTAGCGAATTGATTGGTTAGTGAAGTGATCTGCCATAATGGGTAAAAAGTCCCATTATCTAAGCAGGTTGCTAGCCAATTATGGATGATTTGCTTGGATCAAGAGGAAAATGTTATGAATAAATTTCTGACTCTTTCTGTTTGAGGTCTTGAGGATGTCTAACATTGGAATCCTAGTCAGGATGGGGAAGACCATTGCTGCTGAGATGAGGAAGGGTGATTCAATATCAACGGCTGCTGTTTCATCAAAGAGGTGTCAACTGAGGGTTAGACAGCTGAATCCCCTATAAATTCCCTAGAATTCACTATAATAAAAAACACACACTGATTGACACATTTATGGTCAGATAAGAACTAATAAAGAACATTATTAGTTTGACTGTAGATTCAGCAATAGTTAGACTATCAGCATCTAGCGTGAAGATTCCATCTCAAGGATATCATTGCAGAAGGCAATAATTGGTAGAATCTCAGAGAAGAGTAGAGATCCAAGTGGGGATCTAGAGATGAAGGGAACCACGGCTAAGGGATTGCTGCTGACTGTGTGTTGGGCCAAAGGAGACTGTCATCAGAGGATCTTAACGAAGATTGAGTGGACAGAATTATAGGGAACAAATCCAAGAGTGCAATATTCAGTATTACCGTAAATACCGGCTAAAGTGTTGGGCATGAAGATAATTCTAACTCAACTACGGATAATAGTCATCATACTATTATCAAATTATATATATTCTTACACGCGAGGTGCATGAGGAAACCAAACCTGTGCAGTAGAAAGATTACTAGGGTTGACCTCCAATAATAAACTCCTAAGAGTAAAATTTTTACAGGTCCATTCTAGTTTGGAGGTAAATTACAACTTAGCCACTTGGGCTAATGACCAGGTAGCAGAACTAGCACAAGAGCTAAATGACAAATCTCAGCTCATTATGATGGCTCCATAATCTCAAGGATCCTGAAGGACGGTTAGCCTGCTGGGCTTTGAAATTACAAGCATACAATTATGAAATTATTCATAGAGCTGGAGTGGCCCATCAAGTGCAAATGGACTATTGCGACTTCCTATTGTAGCTGTCCTGAGCAGTTTGGCTGATGAGCTTCATGAAAAAATGATTACCTGAAAGTCTGGAGATGAGCCACCTGAAGTTCAAAAAGTGATTAAAAAGCATTAATTGACACCAAATATCAAAATGGAGTTCTATACAAGCTTAAGCCTGATGGACAACGTCAAATCTTCCCAAAACCTTCTGACCAAATGGAGATTATTACACAAGCGCACAAGGCCATCAGACATGGGGAATGACCAAGATGATAGTAAAATTTGATCTAGTTACTATTGATATTCCATGCAATTTGATATCTAAGATGTGCTTGATAAATGTCATTCATGCCAAATTGCAAAACCTATGAAGTCAGATGTGAAATGTCATTTGATCAAACTCACCTGGGCCTGGCATACCATGTCAATTGATGTAATTGGCCCTTTGCATGTGAGTAGCCTAGGCAACAAATACATAATAGTTGCTATTGACCATATAATGAAAATGGGTAGAAGTGAAATCAATTTGAGACATCAGGACCCTAACTACTGCCAAGTTCATTATGGATAATATTATTTATAGGCACGGATGCCCCCAGAAGATCTTGACGGACAATGGCACGAATTTTAATGCCCAAATGGTACAACAGTTAAATGAGTTGATGTCTATCAAAGGAGTGTTGTCAACACCATACCATCCTGAGACTAATGGTATGGTAGAGCGAATGAATGGCACTTTAGTCAGATTTTTACACAAAAAGGCAGACTTGGCGCCTTTGCAATGGGCAACTTTAATTAGTGTGACCGTGTTTGCATACAATATTGGACACCACAGCAGCACAGGCCACTCTCCATTTTGACATTTGTATGGTAGACAACCCGCTCTGCCTCCATTATTATATTCTGTACTCAGTTTAACTGACGCAATAAACCTAAATAACTATGTTGAGCAACTAGCGAAGACCCTAATCAAGTTGCAATCTGAAGATTATCAAAATAAAATTATTCAAAAAACTATTCAGAAGAGCTATGATGACGCTAAACGAGCTATGGTGACTAAGTTCAAGGAAGGAGATTTAGTAGTATATTGTGACACTCATAGCGCAAGCCGCGCGCACAAGCTAGCCTCAATTTGGAAGGGTCCATTTATTATATTGGAGAAATCGTCTGAAGATGTATATACCATTAAAATCAAAGCCGCTAGGTTGTGAAGTGAGTACATGCTAAGTTCCTTCGTCCATATAATAAAGAATAACAATACAAAAAAGAAAAAGAAAAAAAATTAAACTAATTAAAAATTTGGATATAAAAAACACAAATGTTTAATAATGAAAAAATAGTTGCAAGCCATAGAGTTTATTTCATAGATTTGATGCCTCGCTGGCATTAGAACTAGGTACCCCTTCTTTGGTAGGGGGAGGAGAGCGCGATCAAACTGGAGAAGCCTGTAACGGAATTGAAGAGATGCAGATTTTATACAAGTCCTGACTATCTAGACCCTGTCAGAGATGTGCCAAACCCAAGAAAGCTTGACACCAGGAATGTTGGCCCTGTCAGCTTAGGAAAGGTCATCGAACTAAAGGGAAAGTCCATTGGAAGGGACTTTGGAATAGGCGGAAAAGGTTCAACTCAGGAGTAAATGCCGCCAAAAGGAAGATACAATCAGCAAGAAGGCTCTCAAGGCAGGGGTAAATGGAGGGGAGGAACTCTTTTGCGCAAAACATTTGGTAACAGGCCTCATCTAATACCCTGCACATGTTGGGCACAGTATCAGTGGGAGGCGACGAAGGAGGGAAGCAAACGCGTGCACCCAAAAGAGCCATCTGGTGGACATACTTCTTGGGAAGCCCCTTAACCAAGCTTTTACAAAGGGCTTGGTATAACACCAGGATGCGCTGATCCTTCAAAATCTGAGCCTTGAGGCCCAACAAGATGTAAAAATCAGTATGTACCAAAGCAGGTTCACACAAAAGCCTAGTAACTGAAATTAGCGAAAATAAAAGCCTGGTTGGCCTCAAAAATATCATGTGTGGCAGCCTCAGGACTGGTAGCAAGTGCGGATGACAAGTAGGCATTCATAAGCTCCAACATCAAATTGAGTTCAAGACCCAATGAAGCCACACTGCCCGCGTGCAAGGAGGAAGCAAGATTTTTTGAAGTGAAGATGCTATAAAATGAAAACAAGAAGTCTGGAAGAAGATTACCGTCCAAAGCAAATTGGTTTCAGATCAGGGTTTCTTTGGACAGAATGGCTTCAGAAAGCTGAAGAGATAAAGAATAAGTCAAAAGGGGATCCCGCTCGACACATCAGGATGTTTGACTGAATGTACCTGAAGCCACAGGGGCTTGTTCAGGTTTATCAATTAGTGATATTGCAGCGGGATGTGAAGCCAAACTCTCTATTACCGTGGAAGTGTAGCTGGTCAACCCAGCTTGAGGAACCATGGGCAACACGCCCAAGTTGACCATAGCGCGCCACATGGACTTTCTTAGCTTTAGGAAGGCTCATCTGTTTGAGGCGGAAAGGCTATAGAGATAACATTTGTACTTTGAGGAACGCAAAAAGTTAGACATTGTGACCCAGGAAAAAGGGCACCCGCTGCTTATATCCAGTCAAGGTGGGGGAAGAGTTGAGCAATTGACTGGACCTAATCATCGGATATTTGATAGGGACATAATAATGTTAGCATGCTTAAACTTATTATGGATCATATTAGATATCAGCGATTATGGATCAGGTATATCCTAAGTATATCTAAACTTGGGATTTGTGGCCTAGCAATTTCACTTAATAATATTTGACTATGATGACATGGGCTTGAGGGCTTTGTTGGTTAGGTTAAACTTAAATTAAGTTCTGACTTAATGACTTGGGCACGTGGGCTTTGTTGGTCTATGTTGAAATTAGTTTTAAATGTCAGTCAAGTTTTTGATCAAATTAATTACTAATTAGTTATATGAATTGCCTTGGTATGTGCTGCTGATTCATGTGAAAGGGAATCAATTCAGCTATTAGCAGACACATCTGAAACGCCATCTTGAGAATGATGACGATGTTTACACTGACCCTGAGGCTGAGCATGATGCCCTGAGTTGAGGTATTTGTAGATGTTCTTGCAAACATTTTACATGTTCTTTTGGCCAAGTGACATTTAAAATGAGACGTCATGGGTAAGATGTAATGAACCTCAAACCCTATAAATTACCCTCAAGTTGATGCTAATAAAAAACATTCAACTACTAAACTAGTTTATAATTTAACTTATAAACTTTTTGTGTCTAATACTTACTTTGTATTAGTAGAGAATTTACTTGGGATCAGTAAGATCAGGGTGGCGTGCCATCATCCAAGTAATGACAGGGAATATAAATTAAAGTACTAAGGAGTTATATTTTAAATTATAGTCACCATCTAGTCTATTGTCATCATACAATAGATGTACGAAACTCCATCTCACTGCAGAAGAAGAACCAGTCCTCTGAAGAGAACCAAAATTCCATGGTGATCATCTTGGATAGATTTGTCATTGCCTCCTATGAAGTTCTATTCTCTTCTGAGCTAATGTCTTAGTGCTTTTTCAGGCTCTTTCACAATATCACTGGTAACACTACAATATAATAAAACTAGGATTCCAGGCTCTCTTCTTATAAGGCCTTTAAGAGAGAAATTTTGATAATAAATGAAAACTAATATAAAGCCAATAATGTACCTTTAGGGTATTGGTCCAAGTATAGTGGATCAGTAGTGGCCATCTAACATAGTTTTGAGACCAAAGTCCCATTTTCTTTTTTACATTTCCATAAGTGCGTGAGTTGTAAGGAACTGAGAGGAGTTGTTGAGAGCCCATGCTCAAAGCTAATATTAACACAAAACTCTTGGTGTAAAGTATTTCCTAGAATCGCTTAGGTGAACCTGCAAAAAGCCATGATATATATATATAAATTTACAAAAAGTTTGCAGTAGCTTTAGTGGTCTGTGAGGGAATGACAATTGCTTCAATCCACTTAATGAAATGATCAATTCCTACTAGGATATATCGATTTCCTCCTACAGATCCAGGTAGTGGACCTATGACATCTAAACTGATGGTATGAAATGGCTGTTGAGAGGTCATGGACTGATATATATATATACTTGGCTTATGCGGCTTCTGCTCTTTACAAGTGATGCAAGCATCTAAGACTTATATTACAAAGTCCAGTATATCTTCCCAATAATAGCAATCCTTGATTCATTCTTAAATTTACCTGCCTCCTCTATGGCCTAAGGTATTGTGGGCATCCAGTATAACTGGTACCCGTTCAGAAGGTTGCAAGTAAGGTAGCCAGTCAATTCCAACTTTATTGTAAAGTAATCTGCCAAGAATCTTTGTATTTCAAACATGTCATTTGAAAATTTTCTGAACTGGTTCATCTTTGTCCTCCCAAGAGTCTAGCTTCACAAATAAATCGTGTAACCGTTCAGCTTCACATTATCAAGATATATTGGGTGCGGTCAAGTCAGTCCATCTACATTAATGTGTTTTTTCAGCTCAGAGGTTGATATTCATGTCATAGTGCAGAAGCTTGTAAGCCCTTCTGGCTAGTTTTCCTATCAAATCTTTCATCTTTGCAGCCACTTTAGGGTATGCGTGATCTGTCACAAATGTAAAGTTTTTACCATAAAAAGAGGGTCTGAAAGTTTCACCGCCAAAACAGCTAAGCATCTTTCTCTGTGATGATATAAAATTTCTCAGCTTTGGAATTTTTTTGCTATAATAAGACACCGGTGGTCAATGCTATTCTCATCCAGTTGAGAAAGGATGGCGCCTACAGATAAGTTGGAGGCGTCAGTGAACTGGATGAAAGGCTTACCTTAATATGGATGTTATAAGATTGGTCATCTCTTCAACAAACTATTCATTAGCTCAAATTCAGTTCGTTGCTCTACATCCCATGCAAAAGGGGTATTTTTGGCAAGCAATCATACAAGATGTTCAGCGAGTGAAGTGAATTCAGAAATATACTGATGGTAACTCATCAAAACTAAGAATATCTGTATATCTCAAAGGCTCTTCAGCCAAGGCATCATGTGAATTGCTTCAACCTTATTGACAAGGGTCAAATTCCTTTTTGCATTATGGCAGGCCCTAGAAAATCCAAGTTCTGCTAGAAAAATGTACACTACACAGTTCTTAGTTTGCTATGACTATTTCTGTTTCTAAACGCTGATTTGAGGTAGTCTAGATGATCGATGAAGATTTTGGAAAACAACAAGTCATCTAGGTAAAAGACCTAGCAGCTGAGTTTGATATCTTAGATGATGTGATCCATTGCCCATTAAAGTGATGAAAGAGAGTTTCATAATACATGGTGGAGCTGGGTAGGTTAAAAAGTTCTTCCATGAATATCAACGCGCATTTTTCTAGGACTTCAGTAGAAAGGTCATCTTCTATTAACCTCCGGCAATGTACATTGCAGAGAAGAAATTTGAGCCAGAGAAATGGGCCAGGGCATCATCAATTCTAAGAATCGGATAGCTACCTTTTTAGTTAGGTTGTTTAGCTTCTACTAATCCATCACTATAATGTGACCACCGTTATTTTTCTTTATAAGTAACAGCGGGGATGATTATGGATTCTGGTTGGGCATAAGTAAGCTGGCATCCAATAATTGCTGGAGATCGGTCTTCATGCAATGCTCCTCTACCTTCAACTCCCTATATGGCTTTAATCTTATAGGGGTTGAATCTTATAAGTCAATAAAATGTGTCCAGTCTTTTATGTGGATATAGGCGACATTTGACATGGAGAATAGATCCTGATAATCTTCAAGTAGTTGATGCACACTCTCATGTTCCTCCTGATTAACTATGGATAACTGGACTTGAGGGTATCATAAATTAAATTGTTCGTGGGTAGGGCAAAATCAAGGTGAGCAACAATAAAATGTACCTTGTCAATTTCATCATTAGGTAGGAATTGACCTTCCTCAATTTTTTGATGCTTATTGACTTGTATAATATTGCTGGTTAAGTTCCCAAGTAATACCTCAATGAGCCGCTGATAGGCTGGATCGAGGTCTCCTGTAAAAACTCTTGGTTCAAACCTACTTACTCCATTGATACAAGTAATGTGCAGCTAGCAGTTTGGGGTATACGCAGGGTTAAGTTGGTGTAAACCACTCTTTGTTCTCCTGATTTAATTTTTACCTCATCAGTGGCAAAGATGGTATACACTCTGCAGAATCTAATGAGTCAGGTAGCTTTTTTGTGTTTCTTCCAGTGGTAGAAAATTACAAAGGTAAAGTGGAAACGAGGTATTTGACCAGACAAGCGTATCCTTCTTATATGTATCTTGTTTATCCAAGACAAAAGGAACTTCATAGTTAATGAATGATACATATACTTATTTTAGATTGATAACTCTTTCATATTCAATCATAAATTGCGCCTGATGAGAATATCATATTTAATGTTGTCAAGGGCAACAGAGGAAAGTAAAAATACTAATTTTCCAATTTAATTTGGCTGAGATGAGTATGCACCTATCACCTTGGTGTTATTCAGACCGGCGGTACTGTACTCTTGAGTGTATTCAAGGTCTGGGGAGAGCTTAATTTTCTTGATGAGGCGAAAAGACACAACGTTGATAGGTGATCCCATATTCAAGATAGGCATGACTCAGAACTTTTGACTTAACATTTCCATTTTGGTGATGGTTCCTCCAAACATTTATGGAAGGTATAACACCACTTTGAGGCGGAACGTTGCATTAAACTTTTGGGAAGTCTAGGGATACTTCTTCTTGTTTTATCAGACTGTGGATGCTTAAAATGGGCCGGATCATAGGTCAAGGTTTTGATCACATCTTTGGCTGTATCATTTATTTGGGGGCACCCTATAACCTGACTGAGGTAAGTGCCTTTAGAACGCGAGCTTTATCAATATTTTTAGCATTCAAACAGTCCGAAATGGCGAGCTAAGTGAGTGAACCTAAAATGTAATAACCTGTGTCCTCATGACCCCCTTCAAAGTCGTCATCAGGCTTATTATCAATTCAAGAAAAGTGAGCGATCAGCAATGTTTCACTTTTTATGTACCTTGGGTTGGTTGGATTTATAGGTACCTGACCCTAAACTGATATTCCCCTTCTCTGATCAGCAAGAGCAGAATTCCTCTTGAAACACATATCTTAGTATTGTTATTAATCCTACAATAGTTACATCTTAGCTTTTTCTCATTCTTAGGCTTTACTTCTTCCAAAGTATAAACTCTGGGCTTCAGATGGCTTTCTGTGAGGTCTCTGCTTGTGTATGTCAAATACATCAAGCAGGGTTTTTTAATGTCTTTACATAATTGAAAATTCATCTAACAGACATGACATGTAAGGGTAGGTCGGGGAAAGTAATTAGACCAGAAACGACAGCGGCTACAGAATCATCCAGAGTCAGCTTCTTTGAGGATTACAGCGTTTGGGTTTTTTATATAAAAGCTTTCAGCGAATTTGTTAAGGGTTTCATTTTGGCTTAGTGCAATTCTCATGAAGGCCTGTTTCTTTCATAATCAGACCTGCTTTGGCCTATATTATTTAATGAGCGCTTCCTTTACTTTTTTCCAGGTATGCAAGTCATTTATATGAGGCACAATAACCTCTTGATCCATACAGATTAAATAAGATAATTCTTGCTTAACCTTTTAATGATAAGGCGCACCTTCCATTGCAGCTTCATGAACGTAGAGAAAAGACGCGATATTCCCTTCAGCAGGTATAAACTTATCATAGTAGGTGTTCTTAGAGGTAGTATGCTTCAATCCTGTAATGATAGGTACTCTGGGAGCTTTAGATTTGGTAATATCAGTTCTAACGTCGCTCTGTTCAACTTGACGTTCCAGTTGACGTGTCTGTCCCTGTAGAGGATTGAGATGCTGCTCCATTTATCTCCAGGGTAAGTTTTGGCATAACTTCTAGCAGATTGATTATTCTTATAAGAATGACTTTATCATTCTCCAAGTTCCAAACACGGATGTCCATATTGTAAATTTCTTGGTTAGTAGATGAGCAAGATGTTTGCAATAGCTTGTTCTTATCCTCCAATACTCCAATGCATCGATTCAAGTCCTTTATCTTCTTACATTTACTGCTCTGAGGAGGCTTGTCAGCCTTGGCTTTTAACTTTTCTGTGAGAGTATTCCAGCATTCTCAGCTTCATTGAAGCGACGATAGACTTGGTTAATGTCCTCCCAAACGGAGATTTGTACCTCACTTCAATCTCCACTTTGGTGAGTTTCTCAGTAGTGGAAAGAGTAGTTGCTTGAGTCACATGGGTTGCTAGCTGCTGTTTGACCTGGGCAACTTGAAAAGTATATTTTGTGACATAGTTTAAGTCTCAAAGGTTGATGGGCCTCCGATCATCAATTCATTGTAGATTTGTTCTAGCTGTGCCTTAAGGATTGAGATCTGTTCCATCTCCCGGTGATGGATAGTACAAGCTTGAGCTACCATTTCGCCAGTAGCTTAGGTATCCTGTCCATGGAGCTCTTCAGTGAAGGCATAAAGTAATCTCTTAGTATTTTTAATTTTAAATTTTATTTGGGAGTACGCAACCTGTGATGATGCACTCAAGGGATGGAATGGGTGAGTAATCTGGTACTAAACTGTAAAGTAGCAAGCAAAAGGAAGTAGTTTGGTGTTTGTCACACAGCCTCAGCCATCGCGCCTTGTTGTATGTCACTATTTGGGGGAACCTCTGATTTCTAAGGGAAATATGACTTCCATAAACATGCTCAATGCACTACAG
This sequence comes from Massospora cicadina, assembly GCA_022478985.1. NCBI lineage: Eukaryota > Fungi > Entomophthoromycota > Entomophthoromycetes > Entomophthorales > Entomophthoraceae > Massospora > Massospora cicadina. The sequence continues at coordinate 10,703 of JAKSZP010013810.1, forward strand.
ATATTTCGAAAATGAGTGAAATGTCCCATGACGCTACTCACGCAGATTGTTTTAGTGGAATGGCATCCCCAAACAGCCAATATCAATTTTTTGTATAGAAAAAAGGTGAAAGTTGTTGACGGCCCTAGATATGCTAGACCCTTTAGGCTTACAATGGCAGCGACCCAGCTGAAATGAATCGCCCATAGTGCTAAAACAAAGATTATCTTTTTGCAGTTGCAGTCTCATTGACTTGACCCACATTTGAAGAGCCATTCTTCAGCTAGTTAGTTGGGACTCATGATTCATAGCTGTGCTAAGGCACTGCTTTCTCCCAGACTTTTCCGCCGTTTTAATTGTAACATAATAGTGGTGCAGCGAATCATCTTCATTGCACATCATGCACTTCCTGTTCACTGCGTTTGAACACTCCTCCATGTGAAACAGGCGCTTTGTGACTCTATAATGAAGGGCTTTAACCTTGGGGTGAAGGAGAGGTTCATTTAATATTCTCCAAGAAATATTGCAGAGCTTGGTTGGGTGTATCATTCCCCAGAAATCCAGCACTGAGATTGACTGGATGCATGAGCCCGTGGAATTTGCATTGGCTGGTGATGCTGCATACCATTCAAGGTTTAGAGTTTTCTGTTTTTGCCCACGGCTTATTTATTAGATTCTAAGTTAGATCCTTATTTTTAATTTTTTAAAATTTTTGAAATAAAGAAGCATTACCTTGGTCTCTGGCATCGCGTCCAATGGCCCTACTAACCCTGGGCGTGAACTAGGTAGTTGTATAGGGTGGTTGGGGATCCGGGGTTCCTGAGGGCCAGGTTTCAGCTATTTAAGTTCTTGATGCAGATGCCCATGGGTGCAAAATCCCTTCCTGTGAGGTCGTGGCACTGACCAATATTGATATGTTCGAAGCTTTGCGTTCAGGGACAATCAGTCCCAATACACCTTCATAAGTTGGCCCCCTTATTGTGTTGATTCTGTCTATGGGAGCATGTGCCCAGAGCCAGGGTTGTAGAATTGATGTGAGCTATTTAATTTTTTTTGGTGATAGCAATAGCATGTGCAGAGTACCAAATTTTTTAGAGAAGCATAGTGTTGCTTAAGACGGCATTTTACAGACAGGGATGTCTTCCTGAACTTCCACATTGCCACTGTCCTTTGGATAACTTGAAGTATCTTCTCTTACATCTTTAGAGTTGCTATACCTGCACTTGTAATGAGGATCCCTAAGGTGTCTGATGGCTTCCTTTTTGCAAGGCATCTGAGAAGGAGGTAGGATAAAGCTGTACTTTTTAACTTTCTTCACTTTTAGTTGGTTTGTAAATTTTTTTTGTCCCCTTATTGTTAAATCCTGGGCGCTTATCATTTGATGACTTCAAGGCTTGTGATTAGTTTTGTTGAGTTTAGCTTAGGAGGCTTATTTATATAAGAATATTATCTCCTATACCTTCTTGGAATCCGCCTTTGAAGAGACCTCTACCACACAGTCATCTGCAAAGGCCAAAACCTCATGTGGTTTTTGACCCTTGCACGCTATACCGGCTAACTGTTTCTCCATCACCTGTAGGATGGGGTCAATGTAAGGTTGTATAGGATAGGGCTAAGTGGGTCCCAATGACAAAGAACTTTTCCTGATGTAACTAATGGTGAAATAAATGCTGAAAAAAACTGAGAATGGGGACGACAACTGTGGTTTTCTACCTATGTGATAAAGGAGTTTTGGGAGACTTATTTGTGAAGTATTGCCGCCAATTAGTCCCAATCTACTCTGTAGTATGCATTGGCTTGGTTTAGTAACCAAAGCATGCCATTTGATGCTCCTCTAAGTGTATTTGTTAATTAACGAATGTTGTCCCAGATGCTCTTTCCTGGGATAAGAACATGCTGTTGTAGGGCAATGAAATCCTTGGCTTTTTTTGAAAGACGCTTAGCCATAACCTTACACCTTATCTTCATGTCCGCATTGATTAGAGATATTGGGCGGCAGCTGTTCAGGATGGTACAGTCCCCTTTATTAGGGAACACTATGGTATAGGTTTCCGCGCCTTCTGGGTTCAATCTCCCCTCTTGGAGACTTGAGATAAAGAGGGATAACATAGGCTTCTTTATTGCTTCATAGTGTGCTTTATAGTACTCATAGGGGATGCCGTCTGGTTCTAGTAACTTGTTGATGGGGTGTCTCCAAAGAAACTGTGTGAGTCTTCCGCCGTTATGAGGTCAACAAGGCTAGCTAAAAGCTCAATGTGGTTAGGGACGACATTAATTATTTGGTCCTTAGTGGCTTTCTCTGTTGAGGACTCATTATACTGTTCTGAGTAGTAGTGGGTGATGGATGCACTTGCTTCTGGATTGCAGTGGTTTGGCCGTCGTGTGTTTAGAGTTCAGTGAGAATGGAGTTTTTAAATCTCGCTTTGTAAGTTTGGTAGAGTTAACTTGAATGGCCGATCCACTTGAATGGCCCATCTGGCACCTGCTTAGAGAGCCTCTGTGTGCATTTAAAGCTGTTTATGAATCTTATGATTAGTGTCTATTTCACCAAATCTCTAGCCCAATGTGGTGAGTAGCCGCTGCAAGATGGGTAATTTACAAATGTTGTAATATTCTCTGAACTTTATCAAGTTCTGCTATCAAATTCTTATGCGATGAGAGGCTGCGTATGCTGGTGCAGACATAGTTTTTTTTAGCGTTTAACACTGCTTCCATAAGGTTAAAGATTTGGTGCATTTAACCAGTTCTTCTGCATGTACTTTCTTCTGATCTTCTACTTGGACCAGACTCAAGTCCTTTTGGAAGAATCCTTTTACAGCGATGTTTCCTGAACTGTTCCTCCTTTGATTAGAAGCTAATTTTCACCGTTCTATGGTCTGTTAGGTATAGGTCAATTGTTGAAAACTCTTTAGCTTATGATTCCAATGACGCGGGTATGAGTATATAATACAGTTTAGTGGCACTGATTAATTTATTAAATGCAATATTGGCAGCATCAAATTTTTAAAATATGATTCTGAGTATGTTTGTCAACTAAAGCCTTATGTTGCTATTAATTGTTGTAATTGGCTCTATCCTATTTGTGTTCATGACATTTAGCCTTCTGTCACAAGTTCCTTCTAGCCAGAAATTGAAATACCTTAAGTAAATGGTTTATATTGGAAGGGTCAAGTCGATTAGGCTGACTAAAAACTCTTCCATTTTGTCTGCTTCAACAGGGGCATATATGGATGTGGCCTGATATGATTGGTTCCCGCAATTGAAGGCAAGAACTAGAACCCTTCCTTCAAAATTGAGATTAGTAGTTAGTGATTGTGATGGTGGCTGATGCTTTGACTATAAATCCACAAAAGCTGGTCCAGAATGTTTGCAAAGAGAGAAATAGCCTGGAACAATCTTCCTCCTTTCCAAGGGTTCACTTGAACTTCTGCAAGACAAGCACGTCCACTGGAGGTTTAGCAGGATCCCTCGTTTCTTATCCAGGGACTTAGTGGATGACAGTCCTGCTATGTTGAAAGTCCCAATCATTATCAAGCCCAGTACGCATGCTATGACTGCTTTGGTCCTGATTGACCCTGTGCAGGTGAGGTGGCTTTCTTGTATTTGGCCCTAGTCATAGGACCCTCATAATTGGTTTGGGTTAGTGGTGTATTTGATTGCGACCAGGTGGCCCAGAGTTCTTATTTTATTCTTTGTGCAGTGAGAACTACTGTCATCCATCCCGTTAAGGGTTGAGAAACAGCTAGCCTTTTTTGACAGGTTTGTACCTAGTACTTGAATGGGTTGGGCTCCTTTGTGTATGGGTAAGAAGTGTTCATTATCCATTTCTTGTTAGTATGCCCTCTGCTCACTACCCTGCGATTGCTGGGATGTCCTGGGGCGGTTATACTAGAGAAGTGCTCATGTTTTTGCTCAATGTTATGCTTGTATGCTTTCTCCTGAGTTGCCGCTTCCTTCTCCTCCTTTTGATTCTTCTGCTTAGCCTTCTCCGCCCCTTTCTGGTAATTTTTCGCTTGTTTACGCTGCTATGGGGAGATTGGTTAGACCACCTCATAGTTAGCCTGTGATCCTTTTTTTTTAGTACTAGATGGTCTTAGCCTGTGATCCTTAAATTCAGGATGTTAATGCGTCCCCTTGATCTGTTTCCTTCAGGCTTTCTTCACACTAAATAAACTTTCTTCTCTCAGATGTGGCCGGACAGGCATTATTTTTATTCCCTACTTTGTTGCAGCTTGTGCATATAAGCGGCAATTTTCTTTTATGGATTGAGAAAGGGAGATACTGGTTCCCCTTTAACTAATATCTACTTTTTGTGTGGTATTGTATTGATGTCACCTTCAGCATTATGCCTGGGCGTATCATTGCTACATTCTTGTCTGTAGCCAGGTGGGGCAGGAGGCGGTTTTTCTCCATTCTAAAAAAACTAGTTCACCATATGCGCTCAAGCAGCCTGTTAGCGTTGCCTCCAGGTAGTCCTGCTTTTCAGTGGTTGAGATTCTTCCAGTACCAAAAACAGGTTTTCATCATTCTAAAAGGACTCATGTAATAGGAATATTGACTGTAATCTTCTCAGGCTCCTTGACTACCCTAAGCTTAATGTAGGTGACTACAAAATGGGCATCTATGGCGGCGTCAGCGGCCTCAGCAGTATTGAAGCCAAGTTCTAAGGTTCCTATTGTGATTTTTTCAGTCAAGCTTACAGCTTTTGGGAAGCATCCTGAGATAGCCTGACAAACTGCTTCATATAGTAGTGGTTCTTTTTTTAGTACTAGATGGTCCCAAATAGTAGTGGTTCTTCATCTAAAGTTAATACGCACACCAAATTCATATGAGGACTTGATAAATGCGCGGCTGATGTTGCCAGTTCAGTGGAAAACTTGGGCCATATTAAGATAGTCACTATTTGGGACGTACGTCCCTTTTTTGTGCTACGTTTAAAGTTGATCAGCTGGGCCTTCTGGACCATGCTGTTCCACTACGCCGCTGCTACATAGGTGTTTGAAATTAGTGGATTAGTCTGTTTTTATCCCCTTATTGATAGGCACAAAAACTAGACAAATTGTGGTTGGTTGTGTCAATCTAATAAAATTATAAAAAGTGATACTTATAGGAAAGAAAAGCTTTCCACTTGGTATTTTTGTTTGCCTCCATAATGTCTTTTTGATTGAGCTTCACAACTTTCTCCATATACTTGATAACCAAAAAATTAATAGTCCCGATTTGATTATTGAGATGAATAATGTAAGTTTGGTTTGTTTCTTTTCAGCGGCGGACATCTCCCATACTTTGTGATGCTAAATTAAATACCTTATCATACGCCATCCATAAACCTTTGGTTAATTATGGTGGTGAAGTTCTTCATTATGAACTCCTAGTAGATGCGCAATATGATAGGGTGCAGGGTGTACTATTTGCATGATCTAGCGAGATAGATTTGCACTTGATTCAAAAATCTTTGGGAAAGAAATGGAATCATACAGGTTCATGAGAGTCTTGTCCACAGCAGATGCCCTTTCATGGTTGCCTCTTTTCCCTGGGTTAATGATTCCACAAAGCAATGATTTTTATTCCTTCATTAGAAATTCAAGTGAGATGACGAAAAAACAGGGACTTCCATAGGATTTTCTTGAACTTCTTTATATACGACAATGGGTGTAATTCTCATTTGATCATCTTCTTTGCTTTTTCCTTTATGCATCCATCAGGTGACACTATCAATTAATTTATCAACCATGGTGTGATAAATTAGTTGCAGGTATTGTTAAGCGTTGACTGAGCCCCCTGCAGTGAGCACCAGCCTGTAGGGCTTCCATTTTTAAGCTTGATGGTGCTATGCCTAAGAAGCCCAAAAGTCAATACATGGGGCCGACTAAGTCACATGATAAGTATAGTTTATATTTAAAATGGTGCCAATTCAAAGCTTATGTCCCATTTTCCAGAGTATCCATCCTATGTAAAGTATGGCGAAATGAACTTATTGAAGTCGAGTACCAAAATAAGATATATATATTAATGATGTAAAATTTAATGTAGTATAAATTAAGAGTTTTAGATATCACAATTATCAAGATAACCATAAAAAGAAAATGACCAATAGTATTAATGGGGGGTGACATTTGAAAGGGAGGGTCTTGGTCAGGCAATGCATTCTGGATTTTGTAATGTCTTTGTATATAATATGATTGGGCAAAATGGTAAATTAAATACCTGAAGTCAGATGAGACTGGGGGTCACTTAGAGAGTTCATTTTGACAGCTTCTTGTTTCTGCCATTTTTCATTTTAATTTACTGCCTTGAGTGCAACTTCTAGTAGTGGTAGTCTAACCTATTGATGATCTATCATTTCAATTAGGTAAAAATTCATCTTAGGTATCTTAGACTCAATTATTCCCTTAGAATTTTCATAGAGTCAGTTTAAACTATGCCTCCTGTCAATTTCTTTAGGCAACTTATCAAGGTAATCCCTATACCCCCTTCTTGGGTCAAGGATATAATTCAGATGAGGAAGTTAAATGGTTGATTTTCTTTCCATCATGTCTGATATCAGGTTATCCAACACTTACAAAGAATTTTTCTGCATGGATTAAAGGCTATATAACGTGTGCCCACATTAAATTAGACCAAACAGGGCAAAATGAGCTCCCCCACCCCCTCCAACAAGCAAAAAGGAGCCATAGACCTCAATTTTGGTGGACTTAATTGTAGATTTGCCAGTGTTCCAGGAGTATGATGCAGTTATGGTGGTGATGGTCCGCTTTGAAAAGTATGAAATCTTCATACCATGCTTGATAATGTCTCTGCAGAAGAGATGACGCAACTGTTTGTGTCTTATGTGTTTCCCTTGTTTGGTTTGCCTCAGTAGGTAACCAATGAAAGCAGGTCTCAGTCCACCTCAAGATTTTGAGAGGCTTTGTGTGACATGTTGAAGATCAAGACCTGCAGATCATCAGCTTACCACCCTCAAATCAAATGGCCTAATTGAACTAACTAATCAGTCCTTAGAGTAGTATCTATGATGCTATGCTACTAGCTCCTAGGACACATAAGCTCAGAACTCCCCTTGGCTCAGTAAACATACTTAATTTTTTATACGCATCCACAGGGGTATCAAAAATGTATTCTAAATTGGGTTACAATACTGACTCTAATTTGTTCAATTCATCTGCAGTAATATTCAAGCTGCTGGCTACTACGTTAAACACATTCAGAAGGTGCACCTCCAGATCTCTCTTTTTTAGTACTAGATGGTCCCAACCCAAGGGGGGATTCATCGATATTTATTGAATTATGCCTGGGCTCCTAAGAGCCTGAGGCGAGGAAGGGGAGGGAGGAGGCATCGAGAAAGGGAGGGGGTTTGCGCGCCAGAGCCATGCTGCAGTGACAACTGAGCGGGGGAGGGTTGGCGACATATTGCAGACCTTCAGGGCCATCTCAAAGTGTACCTGAAAGTGAGTGATCATGTGTGGAAGGGTCCACACCTGCTGGTCAAAGGCAGCACGAAGGAAATAGTTATGGATGGTCCAGATGGCTGTGGCATAGGCAAGGACACGGAGGGGTTGGTGGCAACCAGGCAACGTCTGCTTGAACATGAGATCTTGCACAGGGTGTCCAGACCAGGGCTGAGCATGGAGGAGCGCGCGGGCTTTTGGCCAAAATATGGCGACACCTGGACAGGTGAAAAAACGATGGAGGTGGGAGTCAATAAGCTCTGCACAGTGGGGGCAGCTTTGGTGCTGGAAGGTAGGGCCAGTCCGGTCCCCTGTCCTGTATAAACAGTGAAGCAACCTCCATAAGGTGTTGGACACCTTTGCTGACAGGATGGGGTGACAGACGTCCTTCCACAATTCCTTAAGGTCGAATCTCATGGAGGGAGGGAGGAGCTCAAGGAGTCTTGGGCGGATGGGAGGACGATCTTGGGGGTTGAGGCGAGTTGTGACAACTTGTCCATTGTGCACAATTGCATGGCGACGGGGGCTGAGGACAGGGCCTTCCCTTCTGTACAGGAAGACATGGTGGATCCACGCGCCTACTCGTTTCAGGGCAAGGAGAGCCTGGTTCCAGTAGGGGGATGAGGATGGTTTCAGGCGATGGCCTGGGTGGTTTGTGAGCCACTCCCTTAATGAGGTCAGAGATGCTCTAGGAAGACCCAGAGCTGCTGACACTAACTGGCGGAGGGCGGGCGCCCATTGGGGCATGGGGGTCGCGTCCAGGCAGACAATTGGCCATAGGAACTTTAGGAAGATTGTGGTGGCATGGGATTGCGTGTCCAGAAGCCAGGCCCCCTTCATTGCAGGGTTGGGCAATGGTTGAGAGGGCCATTAGTGGATGTTTTGAGCCCCAGATCCAACAGCGGAGGAGTACATTGAGCCGCATATAAAAGGCATCTGTGAATGGGCAGAGGTGCGCTAGGAACCAGACTTTGGAGAGTTGGAACACATTGGCCATCAGAGCTCAACCCTGGGGGGTGATGTGCCGACAGTTCCAGCTGGCAATCCTGGAGTTAACTGCTGCGAGGAGCAAGTCCTTATTGTCTTTTAGCGCAACTTCTTTTTGGTTGGTGAGAACGCCCAGGTGACGGAAGGTACCGCGCACAGGTTCAATACCAAATGGTGGGGGGAAGGTGGGGAAGACGACCTGTACAACTATTGTATTGGAGGTGAAGACCATGGCGTTGGACGCCTTGGTGTACCTCTCAATGGTCACAGCAGCGAGGGCAACATCCCCAGGGCAGCCAAATGCAATGGCGGCGTCATCTGCAAATGCCATGGTGCGGGTGGGGGCTTTACCTGGGACCAGAATCCCTGTTAGCTTGTCCTGTAAGGAAGCCAAGAGGGGGTCGAGGGTGATTAAAAAAGGATAGGGCTCAGGGGGTCCCCTTGCCGGAGATCTTGTCCAACTGGTACTGCCACTGTAAAGCCCATTGGCGCCAGGACTCTGGTGTGGAGCTGGTCATAGAGCGCTGATATCCAGCGCCTAGCTGCGGGGGAGATGGAAGCGGGCCAGGGAAGCATCAATATACTTCCAGGCCACCCAATCATATGCTTTCTCCATATCCAGGAGAGCCACAAAGCCATTCGCCTTATAAGAGTTAGCAGTCAAAGTCACGTGAAGGTCATTATAGCTGTCCCATAACGACCTCCCCGGAATAAACCCGTGCTGGGATGGGGAGAGGCGAAGTGACACCCATTTGGTGATGCGGTTGGCCAGAAGCTTTGTGAAGAGCTTGTGGTCTGTGTTGATCAACGCTATGGGGCGCCAGTTCACCAGGTTCTCATGGTCTGACTTTTTGTGAATGAGGGTCGTGATTGAGCCTCTGGAGTCAGGGAGGACCTCACCATTCACCAAGAGTGCAGCGAAGAGGTTGCGGAGGGTTCTGGCTATCACCGCAGGTTCCAGAAGGTACACCTCGAAGGGTATTTCGTCTGGGCCTGGGGCTTTAAGCCGTGGGGATTTCAGAAGGGTTTCCATCACCTCCTGGATGGAAATAGGCGCCAGTAGAGCCTCATCAGCCCGTGGGTTAATGGGTGGCTCTGGAGCCCGCCACTGGAAGACTTAGATGTTCGATGGGTCCACCTGGGTGGCATGGAAGAGGCTGGAGTAGAAGCGGTGTAGTTCCTGCGTGTTTTCCTCCTTATCCGAAGTGGTTGTAGTGCCAATCTTCAGTGCAGTAATATACTGCGCTGTTGACTGGGCTTTCTGTTTCTGAAAGAAAAAGCGGGTGGGGCGTTCCCATTGAGCATAGTAATGAGATGTTGTAAAGTTTGCTGCCCGTTCTTCTTGCAGTGTGAGCTCCAAGCGGAGTGCTTCCTACGCCGCTTCTCAGTCTTCCAATCATCTGGGAGAGGGCGAAGGCTGACAGTTTCGCTCCAGATGTCTGATTCTGGCTTCCTCCCTTTTGACTCTGGCGCGAGCTGCGGTCATCTAGGTTTTGGCACAGTTTTAAGCAATGTGGGTGATGCCCTCCTTGGTCACCGCCCATCTAGCCTTGTGGTCAAGCAGGTGGGGTGGGGGGAGGTGAGAGTCTCCCAGATGGTCATAGACAGCTTCTCCTTAGTGAAGGGGTTGTTGAGAAGAGCTGGGGCAACCCTAGGCCAGAACCTACGCGACAGTCTAAGCGTGGTGGTGAGGACAACGGTGAGTGACTGTGATCATTCAGATGGTTGAACGAGAGATGGGAGACGCGGCCAATTATCAGGGGGACAATCAGTGCCATATCTATGCGTGACGCTGACTAGAAAGCTCCTCCATCATACTGGATCCTAGTCATGCAACCTAGGCCAGACGCGGAGGGTGGAAGCGCATCCATAAAGCCACTCAGGCGAAGGAAGTCCTGGAGGCGACTTGATCCAGGGCGTTCCTTTGCTGCAGGGGGTAAGAGTCACGGACGCGACTTATGGTTGTGTTGAAATCTCCCAAGAGGACTGATTCCGTGGGAGATTGAGTTGGACGAGCTCTTCCAAGAGCCGGTTTTGCTCCTGACCTGCATTAGGCAGGTAGATGCTTGCAGCGAAGAAAAAGAAGTCAGGAGTGGTGAGTTTGTCCAGTATGAGGCGGCCACCTAGATATTGTGAAAAAGAATAGATTTTAACCTGGGAATTCAAAACAATAAGGCGGCATGGTTTGTCCAGAAGGAGTTGCCTCCAAACTGTTCATTCCATGCAGATTGTTTGTAGGGGAGGATATGGGGCTCCTGGACAGCAGCGATGTCAATTTGTGCTGACATGAAGTTGCGGAGGAGGCAGGCTCTCTGCTTAAAGTCCTGCAACCCATTCACGTTGATGGATTGCAGGGCCAGGGTGCTGCCGTGGGGACTCATAGCTGTTCCCCTCCATGTCCTGGGGGGTTGCCAGCGCTTAAACCTGCTGCTGTGAGGCGGCTAGTTTTGAGTCCTTTAGCTTGACTATTAGCTGCAATCTGTGAGGAGCGTCGAGGGTTCTGAGGAGAAGGAGAGGGTGGGGGGCGGAGGACCCAGTAAGCCAGCCTAGGATGCTGCCCCCGCTCCATTGCAGGGGAAGGACCTGAGGGTGCTCAATGGCGACCTCCGCGGTGTCCCCATTTGATGAGTCTGAGTCCATATTCACTTCCTCCAACACTGCAAAGGAGCCGCGCAAAATGGACTGTGGGGTTGGGGTAGGACACTTTGAGGTGGCACTTCTACCGCAGGCCGTGGGTTGCAGTCCATGCTGGTGGGCATAGCTCCATTGGGAGCTGAGAGTTGATGCGATAAATCGGTGGTGGAGGTTGGTGAGGGGTGCCGTGGATCCCTGAGTGGGGGTGGCTGATGAGGAGCGCCCTGTGGGAGATGCCTTGCGCTTGGTGAGAGAGGGAGTTGACTCTGGGAGATTGGAGGGGGTGCCCACTGGAAGGGGGGCATGAGTGCGAAGGTATCCCGTACCAATATTGGGGTTAGCTGTTTCAACTGCTAGGCGTAAGGCCTCAGGGGATAAGTCTTGAACGGGAACCCATTGTGTGGGTTGTGGAATTGCTGCTGCGGCCACGTATGATTGTTTTTGGCCTGGTTTAGGCCCCTGGATGGTGGCTAAGAGGGCTTGTTTTCGAGCTGTGCAGCCACTATACAGGTGTCCAAGGGCATTACACCATGAACACCGGGGGCGCGCCTGAACAGGGTCGACAAAAAAGATCTCAGGGCATGCCCCAACTACCGCCACACGAGGAATAACCTCAATGTTGCGGGATACAGTGGGGGAGGGGATAAGCGACGCCCTAGCAGTGCGAGCTTTTTGAGTGGGAGCATAGTAAGAGGGGACGCTAAAGTCCACTGAAAGAACAGACCCAAACTCCATTAAACCACGATGGAGCGCCAGTTTAAGAGACTCAGGATCAACAGTCTTTGGTAGGTTAGAAAAAGTAACCCATGAAATTTTCTCCAGGTGAGAGTGTATGTGGGAGATGCAAAGAGATCCACGCGGAATAATGACCTGGAGGGTGGCAGCATGGTCAGCAAGGGCAGCTTCAGTGAAACCCACATTGATGTAGTGGCCCTCCACTGATTCATGGATGGTGGTGTTAATTGGGAATGTCACTGCGATCGCTGCAAAGTATGAGAAGTAATCCTCCATATAGAATTCAACAGGGTTATGTCCATAATAAAGGCAAATCGCATGGGAGAGGGTTGAGCGAGGTAGAGCTTTTTGCGCTCTAGTTTCGGCCCATTTCTTCTTAACGTCAGCAATAAACGCCACTTCACGGGGATCAGCTTTGGGTAGCGTTGGTTCCAGAGATTTTGCCACGCCCCAGTGGCTCCTTTGGTACGTTTGTGTTTACTTTGGGCTGCAATCGCGGGTTGAGTGTGAGCTGGTGGTTTGGACAAGTTTGTAGAGTTCCCCTGTTGCTGGAATGTTACAGCAGTTGCTAGCATCATATTGAATTGAGGGGAGGTTTGTTGGGCCTCGCTAAATTGGGGAGGACCATCCAGATTGGAATTAAGTCCAGCCAATTGGGAGGAGGGCGATGTTTCATCACCATCCCAATCTATTTGGTTAAATTCAGCTCAATTATTTGCTGTGATTTCGTGGGCAAAACTCACTCATGATTGGTGAATTGGTCGTTTTCAGCATATGGAGATAAAGTGCTGACTTGAGAAGTGCCAATTACGGGGTTTAAATGGGGCGGGTGAGTTTGGAACTGGTGTGAAGTTCCAAAATCCGAACCATTTGAATCCCCATTGGGAAGAGTAGATTGTCCCAATTTGGTGCTTAGTGAACCAGAATGTGCAGCTAATCCAACCTTACATCCGAGGGTTTGGAGGCCAGGTAGCTGGGTATCGCCCCTCATGGAGGGTGCCAGAAACACGGCGTCAGCAATAATAGATGGGGCTGAATTAGCTGACACAATGGGGGAGGTGAGTGCCTGGATGGGCTAAATTGCATTCAACTGAGCAGACGCCATTAAAACTGAGTGGGTGATGGCCTCCTTGGTTGGAGGGGGCCCAGCGGGTTGGTGGGAGGCAGCGCACACAGAGCTGTTGGGCGTGCAGGTTGCATAAGTGCGATCAGGTGAACTGGCGCTAGTTGAAGTAGCTCCAGATTGGGGGGTGGTGACTGCTTTCATGGCCGCTGCTTGAGAGCGGGTGATTCTGGTTGACCCTGAGGTGGGTAACCGAGGGTTGCTTCATTTGGGGTGGTGCTGGCTCATTTGGCCGAGCCCGCGGGTTCTTTTGTGGGGTTTCCCACCATATTTGCTAATAGTTTTCGTAAATCTCTTTAGTGGAGCTAAATTTCAAGGCTGAAGTGATTTTCAAAAAGTGATGCTTAGCAGAAAGAGAAAAATCACCTCCAGATCTCTCAGCAGTTGAGAAAATCATTTAATAATGCCAAACGATTTTCTGATAAAAACGCCGTGCGCCCCAGACTTTTTAATAGGTGATGTGTTCATGGTTGATAGGAAGAATTTGCAGCTAAAAGTGCCATGCCATAAGTTTGCCTGTAAGCTAAGTGGCCCCTTCCCTATCTCATAGGTGCTTAAAAATGGATCCTTCAACTTGGAATTGTCCCTTCACTTGAAAATCCGCAACTTTTTAACATGCTTCCTCCTTATCCCCATTCAAAGGACAGAAGCATGCGGAGGTAGAGCACATCATAGTAGAGTGGTCACCAGAGTTTGAAGTGGAGTGTATCTTAAACTCTTATAAAATCAAACGCAGTTTGCAGTACTGGTATAATGGAAAGGGTTCCCAACTTATGAAGATATTTGGGTTCCTCCAGGAATTGCAAGACTATCAAAAGTTGATTGCTGAGTTTCACAAGGCCAACCTCAAAGCACCCTCTCTGCTTTTCCCCAGAAAGAGGCCTTTGCAGCCATTAAGCTTCCTATACCACGCAAGAACTATGCTTGTCCAAGGCCTGGAAGGAAATGGGCCATGTCCTTTTGGAAAAGGGTGGTGTAAGGCCCTTGGCTCCAGCTATCAGGCTGGACAGGGATGTACGTCTCTTTAGGACCAAAAAGAGTTCAAGCTTAAGGCATTTCCCCACACCCAAATTTCAGATCTAGGTCATACCTTTGTTGAGAGATGGGTGGCCGCCTCCACTCCCCGTTTTCATAATACATTTCAACATCTACCCTTCAGCCCCAAAACATCCCGGTGTCAAAATCCGCAGATTATTAATAAAAAAATTAAACAGCTTTGTGTAGCTTTTAGAAATCACAAGGAGCTCTTCACTATGGTTCTTATTACTGTTTTCAACTAGGGACTCAACCAGAAGTCCAATTGGGTGGGGACAACTTACTTAGCAAGACAAAATTTAGAAAAAAATCGAAAAAAGGTTGAAAATGGGGAATGAACCTCAAATTTCATTTCAAACCCAAGCGGGCAAATTCAGATAATTAAAATTCGGGAAAACAGATTGAGAATGACTTGAAATCATTGGCCAACACTGTCTTGGAAAAATTGGAGATCAAAACTGTTAAAAACAATGAAAAAGTGGAAATAACACCCTGCTATTGCAAGTAAGCTTAGCACTCACTCTTCCCTCAGCCCAGCTTAAAAACCCAGCATCCTACCTTAGGTAAGGTTTTGGGTTATCGTTTAATTTATCTAATAAAAACCATTTCCCCAAAGTTCTAATTTTGTTATCTATTTTTTCAAAATTTAATAATAGAATTCGAGAGTTTTGTGTTTTCAAAATTGGATAACACCCAAGGGTCACGTTTGATGGCATTGAGGATAGAATTACCCTTTAGTGCTAGTTCACCCCAACTATTGAAAACTCAACCCCAAAATGACATAGACTTTTCTCCAATCTTCTACACCTACTTTTGATGAAGTTCATCTGAGCAGTCTGGCTTGTTGTTGTGGTTGCTAAACACCCACATTAAAAAGACAGTTATTTCTTGGCACGTAGATATCCTAACACCCTACTATAAAGACACCTTTCAAACCCTCAGCTCACACTATAAAGCCTTTCAATCAGGATGCTTAAGCAGCTCAAAGATGTTTTGCTCCTGTTTCTCATCCAGATAGCTCTGAGGTTCAATTGTAATACTTGAGGCTTTATGCTCCAGTGCAAATGGATGTCCTGTTCCATTTAATCCAATTGTTTATTATATTCGACAAAACCAGGAATAGCCACAACTTATTGCCACGTTTTATATAAAAATGGGAGTTCCTCTAAGGTCTCTAGGCTGGAAACCTTTTTGAATTCCCTGGATTCTGTAAGTCAAGAACTGTAATGCAAAAGTTACAGGAAGTCGGTAAGCCTTATATCAGGTTTCCAGAGATTTTGGCCTGTTTTTTTAAAGGTAAACAGCTATTAGTCATTTAGGTGTCAATGGCTTCCTAGTAGGATTATTTTTCATTAGGGAATTAACATTTTTGCAACAATTAAACCGGAAATATATGATAAAGCAAATTTTATTTACTTAAATGAGGGAATATCTATAGTCTTTAAAGGGGGACGCCTTAGACAAGGATTTGTGCCTCTAGATTGGCAAGATCTTCCCCAATAATCAAGGGAAATTTGTCCTTAGTTTGCAAAGGAATTGGGCCTTTTTACTATAAAAAGGAGTAACAATAAGTAAAGACTTTTGTATCCTTGGAGTTTTAGGTTTGATCAATAGATTCATTAGGAGGTGAGTTCCATTAATTGGGGTTAATTCATCAGATGTTTGGCTCATGTATGAGCTAATTTGTAGTATATCTCTACCATTAATCCCCCCAAGGTCCTTCTGAGGTAATACATAGCTTTGAGAAATATTTCATGGACTTAATAAGCAACAAATTTAATTTTTTATGGAACAAATGAGTGTACTGAGGCGGCGGCAGTATATTACTTAATAGGATTGAAAACATAAAACATTAAGCTTATGGGCTCTTCATCCAGTTTGGTGATTGCAGAAGGACTATGTTACCTAATTGATATTCAGACATTATGGATTTTCAAGTATTATTATGTTCAGTTTCTCTTCTGCTAATAGCTTTAGGGACTCAGCAACCAGAGTTGTACTCTAAAATCTCTTATGTCAGTATTTGCATAGATAAATCAGCTGTTCAATTTATAGAGCTTTACAATATTGGCTGAGCTTTAAAGGGCAACATGGATCCCACCATATAGAGCTTTATATGGGTACATCCTGATGATATGGGGATAGCTTACCTAGCAAGACATCAGTACCACGTGGAGATACTTGTTCCATTTGAATGCATTTCTTGCGTCATTTTATGTAATATAGGTAAAAAGAGCACCATTTGATCGCTCCACAACCCCATTGGCAGATGGATCATAGTGATCCAGGAAGGATTGATACATACCCATCAGTGGATCGAGTTTGGTTACTACATAAGACGCAAAATCGTTCCATTATCAAATAAGAAAATCTCAGGGCTACCATTCCAGATGGAGACTTGCTTGAGTTTAAATGATGTAGTGGCTTTTGTGGTGGCAGAGACTACTGATGTGGATTTGGCTCATTTTGTGAAATTATTGATGGCAAGGATAAAACTATTAGTGTCCATACATGGAGGTCAGCAAGGGTCTAATTACATCAATGCTGATGTTGGAAAAAGGTGAGGTTGGCCCAACGATTTGATGCTAAAGATTGGAGTGGAAGGACCTTGATTTTCAAAGAGAAACACAGAAGTTGATACTATTGTGGATGGGGTTAGTCATGCCTTCCTGGTATCATCAATCCTTTGGCCACTGATAGTTTCATTGTAGAGCGCCATAAACCACAATAGCACGCACTTCCAGGATGGTAGAGGCTCTAGCTGAGGGATGTATGTAAGGTAACCAGTTTATCACTATGCATTTAAATTAACTCTTGTTTAATTTAGGTTTGATTAGTCATCCTTCTTAGTTAGTCTCTAATCTCAGGGTTCTCTCACCCCACATCTCAGGTAACCCAATTAATTTAAAAAAAATACTCTTCAGAAGCATATAAGGCTGACATAAGTAAGAGGGATTTTCATTAGAGTTCTGGTGGATAGTCCTCACATGATGACTAGTAGATAAATCAATGTTATTTAACATGAAGAACATTTAAAATCTACCGTCAGGGTCCTTCATCTGTTGCAATCACCATTTTGACAAATAAAAAGTTACAATTTTAAAGTGTTTCCCATAGAGGTAGGGGCAGAAATTCATGATGGTCAGCAGCAAAGATAGACACTTGCATTACTAAATATTATAATTTCACTCTGCCTTAATCAAAGTTTTATAAAAAACGTATCAGGGTTGCTAACTTGATTAGGATCCAGTTGAACAAATATTGATACAGCTATGATGTCACTGGCTTCCATGAACAATATGAAAGGTATGTCAAGTTTGAGATGGACTCGTATAGGAGCTCACTTGAGGGCACCTTTCAGAGAGTCAAAAACTTGCAATTGTGATTCTTCCCAATGGAACGAAACTTATTTATGAAGCATATATTAGTATCTTAGCAATTCATAAAAGTGAGTAATGAACTGTCAATTGTAAAAGACCTTTCCTTGGAAAACATGTATATCATGCAAGCTATTCAGTTGAATCAACTTTTAGATGGCAACAACTTTGTCAGGCAATAAGGATCCCTTAACAAGTAACTTTGTGGCCCAAGAATTCAATCTATTTCTGAAAAACTACACTTGGTGGCTATATCTTCAAGAAAGCTGCTTGCATCAAACTGAAAATCTTTTCTTAGGTGGTGAAGATGCTTGTTGGAGGTATAGAAGAGAGTAAAACATTGTCTAAATAGACTAATATGCATGACATTTTGAGATGATTGAGAACTACTTTCAATACCCGTTAAAGGATTGAAGGGATCAATGTACAACTTTTGGGGCATGCAAATTAGCTCAAATAATCTTTTGCTGAAAGTTAGTGAGTATATATCAATGTGTTCAGATGAAAGTTTAGTCTGCCATTATCTGCTGACAAGATCCATGTCAGAGAAAATTGGGATTCAGTCAACAGTTGGAGAGAGCCATTAACTTAAGTA
The DNA here is from genome assembly GCA_022478985.1 of Massospora cicadina. Taxonomy (NCBI): domain Eukaryota; kingdom Fungi; phylum Entomophthoromycota; class Entomophthoromycetes; order Entomophthorales; family Entomophthoraceae; genus Massospora; species Massospora cicadina. Next base: position 28,616 of record JAKSZP010013810.1, read on the forward strand.
ATGGATAGCCGTACTTCCACATTATCACATTCAGTTGCCTGCAATCCATCACAACTCGGTGGCCTATATCTTTATGTGTGCTTTTATAGGGGAGAGGCTATGGACTATGAGATGGCTTCAGCAGGCCATCATCTAACTGTTTTAGCCTTTTTCATTGTGCTTTTTTGAATTTAGATTTTTCACTATAACCTGCCAAAATGGTATAACTATTACCAGTATGTTTTTTGTTTTGGACCCCTTTATCATTTAAAAAAAGTTAGCTTGTAAAAAACGCTGGTATACTCCTCATTTATGGAATATACCAATTGATGTTGCTCAACAGTAAGAGAATCACCAAACTTTACCTTCACTAGTGTTATTATGATAAAATATCTAGCCATAAGTCAATTTGAGATACGCAACCATTGATGAAGCCAACTTGGTCATGTGGTAAAGTACAGACATAGGCTATCAGATGATTACAATTTTCAGTCTATGTTTGTTGGAATATTAACCACCAAGATGGTGATAGGTCCTTGACATGTGGGTTTGTTTAAGAAAGGAAAAGTCAGAGGCTGAATATAGAAGGAACAATTTCTCCTTAGATTATAATAGTTGAGCAGAGGGTATATGACTTTTATTCTCATCTCTAACAGAATCTAGGACTAGGAGTGATGAGACCTTACTGACAAAGAACATAAATTTCATTCTTGGTCGTCAACTATAGGTGGAGGTATCTTAGATTTTAGCCCTACTACTCAGTACTTCAACCTCAATAATTTTGGAATCTCTAATAGGCAAAAAAGTTTTTCTATCTCTCTCCTTGACATGTTCTTAATAACAAAAGTATTAGATGCCCCAGTATCAAGAAATATATATCCTTGTGACTGACTTTGGGTCTTTTCTCAACCAGAAACTGCGTGGTTATGAGTAGATCATGGCTTTTGTTGTCAAAGATAATTTATGGGGAAGATAATACCAGGGACCCAGATTGGATGGGCAATGATGAACAGTCCCCAAAAATCTAGTGCAGGAGAATTTTGCGGTTCCATATTCTAAAGTGTGAATATAAATTAGAGAAAATCTTAATCTGTTTCATAAGACTAGAGGAGATAAAGTTGACTGATGGAGACGGTGTCAACAATAGCTAGGACCTTCACGTTATAACCACTACCTCTACAAAAGTGACATTAGAGCTAAAGTGTGAAATAAAATAGATAGAATTGGTTATAATAGGCTCATTGAGGGTGTCAGGGTGTTTTCCTGAAGCAAAATAAGAATAATCGAGAACATTATTTGCAACTAAGGTGTCAGGCTGTTGAGTCCATCATTATCAGACAAGGTAAGCATTTGAGCTTTGAGGATTTTGGATAATTTTTTAAGGCTAAAAATGTCAGCTTAGATAGCCTCTCTCCTTAAACTGGAGCCTCTTTTTCCGCCTTTTCAGAATTCTTCTTCTAGCACTGACTCTCCTGATGATTAGGGAAACTACCATTGGGGCATGGGCCATGTCTACACTGAGGCTTTGGATCTTGTCCAATGACATGGATATAAGGTCATGATTAATTTTAGATGAGAACTATCACGTCTCAAATCCATAAAGTTCCACAATATCTTACTTGAAATAAAGAATTTAATTTAAGCCTCTTAACTCCTTAAAAGTGAGGCATGAGATTTTAGCCAAAAAATAAAGCAGATAATACAGTGGCTATTGCATAATTCAAGGGAACCCAGTCATAGGATGCTAAGGCCTGGGCTTCCTAATACTTGGTTAGCAAAGTCTGAATAGGATTACTCTTTTTTTGGTTTATGCACGTGAAGGCTTGCTCTCAATTAGACAAGGCAAAGATACTACTAATTTTTTGATAAGGGCCACCTTTACTTGATCCCAGAATATACACACCTTGAAGTAAGACATCTTTATCTCCTGGGAACTGCTGTTAGGGTAGGTCTGGATGTGTTGAACTTTCTGTCTTTATGTGGCTAGCTCCATGCCCCACCATAGCAAATAGGAAGGTCTTGATGTTCTCTATACCAGGGACATATTTCTCCTTAAAGTAAAGTATATGAGTTAACAGGATTGGAAAGCACATATATAGTTGGGGTGGAGAATATCCCACTTCTAAAGGTTCAGTCTTAAGAAGGTCAGTCATTGAGTTTTATCAAGCTGTTGTTAAAAGAAATTGATATTCTCTTTAAGATTTCACCTAAATTAATTTATGTTAGTGGTGGCAGTCTCAGAGCTTATAAAATGGTAAATTCATAGAAGGTTTTTTAGTATGATCAACAAGATTTTGCATTATGTACCTTGTTGGGTTTTTTTAATCTGGAGCCATGAGTTAATTTAGTTAATCTTGGTCTCAAAATTAGTTTGATAGGTTTATTAACTATTGATCATGTCAGAACACTTGCTGAATAGTGTATGTCTTGTTGCAAAGTTCAGTTAATTTCAAGTCAGCATTATGATAATTTCCTTCGGTCTACAACTGACTCCCATGAGACACTCCATCAATTGTCATTATTAGTTTAAATCCAGAATTCATGATCCTCATTTTGGTTTGGCTCTATGGAGGAGTGTCACCAGAGAACCTGGGAGCCCAGGACCTCAGGTCCTTATAGTCCTTGAGGCCCTTCAAGGCCAATGGGTCCATAAGGACCTTCTTGAAAACTCACTTTGGAGACTGGTTGGGCATTGGCTCTTTCATTGAAATGGAGATAATGCTTCAATAACTCCTCAATCTTAGTCTTGTGAGTTTGATATTGTTCATTAAAATTTTCTAAACATTTGGCCACTGCTTGTTCTAATTGACCGTGTAAGATTTCTGATGCATTAGCAATTTTATGGTTTATTATATTGCAAAAAAACCACCAACTACATTTAAATACAAATGATTGATTTTATAGCTCATTGATCCACTTTAATTATCCATTTTTGCTTCTTGATTGTCCCAGTCAAACTTTTGAAGTCTCATATAAATCTAGGAGCCAGTAATGAAGCTGGTGTAAAAGGATTAATTGTCTTTGGAGCTCTACATGATGTAGTACTAGAAGCTTCAGATGATGGTGGAGAGTAGACAGGAAAAACAGTCAGAGGGTGAGTTAGTTTGGGGGACTCCACCTGCAGTACTCAGAAGGGCGGCGGTAGTATATAGGTGCATCAATTCCTATGTAGACCAGGCAGAATGACTTTAAATATATCATCCTCTAATTTCTAGAGATCTAAAAAGGAAGCTTCTACAGTCTCAGCTAATTTGCTGATTGAAATTGATAGGTCACATTATCAGAATCAAGAAAATTAAATGTCATTAGCGCACTAGTATCCAATCTTTTATATTCTGAAAAGGGTTTCTTGTAGACTGGAGTGGACCAATCTTGTCATACTCATGTTTTCTCCCATTTTGGATTGTTGTCACCATTATGATTATTCATCATTAAGAGAGTAAGTTTTCAACTGATACCCTTGGAAGATACCTATCAGGGATCACCAGGGTTAGGTTTCTGGAGATTTTTGGCTGACTTTTTGAAGGCTAGACATAAATTATACATTTTAGCATCAGCTGGCTTCCTAGTGGGATTATTTGTAACTTATGAAAAGTGTACACTTTGGCAATAAATAGACCAGAAAAGATATATTTAGGTTTTATTTATTTTCTTAAATGAGGGAATTTTATAATCTTAAAAGGGAAACAACTTCATTCAGGATATATGACCCCTGATTGGCAAGATCTTTCTCAAATCTAGAGGAGCTTTATACTTAGTTATTAAAAGATACTGAGACATTTTCCTAAATGAGGGAGTTTAAGAGTTGATAGTTACATTTGATTCCTTGGAAGTATATGAAATCAATTGATTCATTTGGGGTAATCCCTCTGAACAAGGGTTAACTTATCAAAGTTTTGCCCATACCTAAGTAGGTTGAACTATATCTCTCCTGACAACTTACTACACCCATAGAACTCATTATAGATGAGATATACACAAAAGAATGGATAACAACTTTTAAGACGTTTTCAAAATTTTCTTTAAAAAGGGAGCCAGTTACGGTTTTGAATTAATGATCTACTATAAGAGTCAGGTTTTATAAAGAACAAATGCCTTTAAGAACTTTAACGGAAAGATTCCTCCTTGAAACGCCTATGAGCCATATAAGGGGCTACTTAGTATTGTTATAGTGCGCAATAAAGACCATATAATTACTTAAATATTTACTACCACCATTGCGTATAAATTTTAGGCGCCCAGCCCCAGCCGTCAGAGTCTTGTGAAATTTTCACTAGGACTACATCCTTAAATCAAGATATAAACTGGCCTTAACAGCTGAAATTAACAAGTCTGATGAGAGTTGAGATATTTTAAAAGTATGCAATCTGAGAGAACATTATGCAAGTCAAAGTCCAGCTCTTGATGTTGTACCCACCATATATGTGGTAGACCAAGATAAACTATGACTTAGGAAAAATGAGGGGGGATAAATAAGGATATTCCAATTCCACTAACTCTAGTAAGATCCCAAAACTACTAATATGGACCTTCTTTTATCTGTAAATGAATTTAAGAAAAAGAACTGGGGCATTTGATGTGATAATACCGCTTGCCTCATAAACAAAGAAAACCCACAAAATATATATCCTTATGCCACATGTTGATGTGCTCCTACCACAATGTTGTCCGCCATGGTCCACCAGCTAAAGCAAGGACCGGACATAAGTTTCCCCAAAGATTCCTCACCTACTGATATGGCTTCCTAAGCTGTTAGCTGAGGTGTCGTATTGGGTTTTTTTAATTTCTAATAATCCCTTCATTTTGCTCATTCGCAAATAAAGATGTGTGGTGGCTCACCCTTTTGGGTTGCACACCACTAGTGCTAAAAAAAGAACTGGGGAATTTCGCCAATAATCCCCTTCAGTTAACACTAAAGAAATTGCAGTCTAAACTCTGTTGCTTTTAGAAAGCAGTTTATTATAGCAAGTAGTATAAAATCAAGACTTATATCTATATACTAAAATACCATGAACTCCTGATTACTTCTAAGATGTGCTAAGTTGGAAGGTCCATGTGGCCACAACAATTAATACTTGAGGAAATCAAGCCCTCTGCTATGTGATGGCTTACAAATTTTATTTGATACAAGCTGACAAGTCAAATATTAATTTGATTAATAAGCTGTCACTTATAATTTTATAAACCTTTATTGATATTTCAGTGAAAAAGGTCAAGGTAAGAGCTATTGTATTAGGTGGTACTATCAATAAAACATACTAAATAAGCGAATAGATTTGGCCTTGAGACCATTATTGACCATTTAAAATAGTATATAACTATGGGCCCAATCTTATTATATTATAAGAAGTTTACATTGCATTGGCATTGTTTTCTTACTCACAGGTAGCATATGCTCCAGCCATGAATTCATATAGTCACACTTATGTTTTCTTACTGAGACCCTGTTTAAGAGAACATATGGAATCAAGGATAAATTTGATAAATAAAGTTGGTTTTCTAAGCTAAATTCTCCCAATTTAATATAGTTATAAAGACAGAAGCCCAAGCGCCAAAATAAGGAGTCCAATAGTCTCGTTTGTAAGGATGACATATGCTTTAAGTTATCAAAGTATTCCTAGATATTCAAGCTTTGCTCAACCAGATGTTAAATTAAGGAGAATTACTCTCATATCTATTCAGAGTCTAATTATTTTGGCAGGTCACCAAATTATAGGTAGGAAATATTAATCTACCAATATAACATGAATACAATGTAAATCTTAATTATCAGCCTTTCCGCCTGGATTGTGAGCAATATCCTCACAGGCGCGAAAGAGGTCTCAGGCCTCCAGTGAATCCCCTTGCTCAGATTGACGACTCAGCTCATGTGATAGATGAGCAATGTTTTATGGCCCCAAGGATCCTTCCTATCTGACACCCCTTTCTTAATACCTTATTGAAAATGATAGCACGGTTGTGTAGAGAGGTGGTCCAGTCTAGGGGCCTCTGGAAGGACCCTAGGGCATACCCAATTATAGCCTTATTACTTCCAATAATCAAGAAGTTTCCAAACCACTTTCAAGATCCCATAAGTCAACTTGCCGGGATTGCTTGCTAAACATGTGATTACAACTTGCTGCTCAGGGGGTCTACTCCACGCATATTAGGCATCAGATAACATTTGCTTAGAACACAATCATCCTCATAGAGCAAATTCTCCTCTGATGCTACCCTTTGTAGCATCAATCTTTTTGGTAAACTGTTTGCGCCCATGCAAAATCTTTGTTTGAAACTCTTAAAGATGTTGATTATATGTTTGCCAATTGGATTTAATGGAAGCCAATCAACCTCCTCCTTGGATCTCAGCCCCAATTAATCATTATAGAGAGTGTCCTTGTTCAAACAGAGCAGATCTTAAACTGTACTATATTCTGCGTACTGGCTAATAACAGAATTGATACTGGAAATTAGTTCAATTAAACCAGTATAAGTGAAATAGGAAGATAAAACTGAGATTCTGAGTAAATTTTTTATTGATGTAAAAACGAAGTGCTTTATACTGTAAGTAAAAATAAGGATAGTATATAAATAAATAATATAATTGAAGTAGAAATTTGGGTATTAGTATGGGAAATTTTCGAAATCCCCTAGCTAGAGAGCGTCTAACTGCTATTTTTGTGTCTTTGTCCAATTGGGCTAATACTTGTAGCTGTGATCTCTTTCTTATGATAGTTAACCTCACTATGGATGTCCATAAGCCCATTCTTCATTCTTAACTTCTGGGTTTTAGGTGGTTGTATATTATTCCAAAATTGATTATCACTACTCTGATAATACGTGGCGACTTCAGGTTCAAGTGATGAGCTCCTATGATGTACCTCACATCATGGTTTTGAGTGACTTTAAAAATTTGTTGATGGTCACATTTTGTTTATTCATCCTCGAGTCATGATCACTCCCATCAAGATAATTTGATTGAGTTATCATAGCATCATCATAATATTGAAAATTATTTTGGACCCTCAAAGGTATAATAGGAGCTTAGCTTTATAATGACTCTGGGCGACGTTGCTTTCTTCATTAGCTAGATCTTTTGAAGCGTTAGGGTGTAGATTATTTTTCATGACATCACTATGCTACTGAGGAAAATTGTTTGGTTCACTAAAATCTATAAAAAGGACTCATTCATCCCCATCCACAGCGGGTTGGTTACCTTCACCTCCTCCAATTTAGAGGTGAACTATACTCATTCTACTGGTTAAGGAATGATCTTGTGATCCATTTTTGGCCTCACACAAAACACTTTCATTTCCAAGATGAGATGAGGGAATGGCCTAAGGTGCTGGGTGTGTACTTTATTAAAAACAATGTTAGTTTATCGTCTTAGATGAAGTACTTAGCACTTCTCTTCGTTAACAAGGTAGCAGGTACAGTCCAAATCCTCTTTAACTTTTCTGGCTGTGTTCTCCACAGATGATAGAACAAAAAATATCTTCTAGACTGACTCTGGTAGCCTAATTTGCCTCAGTCTCCCATTGACTTTGTAGGATAATTGCCTCAATGTTATTTGAAGGTATAATTAAATTCATATAAGTTTTTCATTTAACTCTTTCTGATAGCTTCTAGGCGGCAGGGAATTCTGGTCTGCTGTGATGATCAGAGCAAGGAGGATCAGCAGTGATGCCTCTCAACCATATGGGGCTTTGATAGGTGACATGCCAATCACTTGGTGGTGGCTCAACTAGTAAGCACCAATTCTGGGGGCAGCAACTAACCCCTTTTTGATCTGTATTGAAGGGAAATTTTCTTTAAAGTACCTCCCAAAGTTAAATTGATTCGCTCAATGATTCCATTTGAGGAGGGAGCATAACAGGTGTGAACTGCTGTTTTTTTCCCACTAAGTCTATCAACATTCTCACCATGTCAGAGGTGAAATTTTTCCCATTATCTGAGTTTAAACTTGGTGGAAACCATTTCTTGTGATGATTTGATTATACAGAAGGAGAGTTAAAGGAATTCATGGTATATGTCTAGACCACAGAGGCCTCAACCCACTTGGTGAAGCGTTTAATTGTGATAGGATAAACTTGGATCCACTTGAGGCAGTTGATAGATTCTCACCACGTCAAATGAGATATTTCTGAAGGGCGCTGTAGGAGAATTAGATAAGCTCAAATTACTTCTCCAGCGGACAGAAACTCACACAGTGTATGAAAAGCTCCAAAGCTTGTGCACTTCTTCAGACATAAACTCCCATTAGAATATATCTTTCAAATATTCCAGCGTTATTTGAAATCTTCCATGGCACATGTTTTTAAAAGCCTTTATAACCAACTCCATGCTATGCTAGGCTGAATATAGGGGTAGACTTGTTTTATATTTTTCTTTGTATTTTACATTGACACAATAAATATCTTTTTCTATCACCTTAGGAAGTTCTTAACTTTTTTCTGTTTGTCCTGCTAAGCCTCTTCTAGTAGCCCAACTAAGTTGTAAAGTAATCACTCTCTAGTTCTTGCAAGTGGAACAATTGTAACTTAAATAGGCCTTCAGCGTTTAGGTGTTTACCCCCTGCTTATTTGTAATTTCAAAATCATAGCCTTGGAGGAGTAAAGCCCAGCGGGAAAGCCATCCTTCATGATACTTCCTGTTTCAAGTACAGCGGAGTGATGTATGATCTGTAACTACCTAAAATGTACCCCAGACAAGTAAGTTCTGAATTGTTTGACTACTCAGACCATTGCCAAGAACTCACACTTGGTGACCGTGTAGTTTTTTTCTGCTTTACTAAACAATTTGAGGAGTATTTGATTGGATGATCCACCCCTTTTAACCAATTGTACCAGGATCACGCTTCTCCTCGTCACTGGCATCAGTATAGAGGTAGCTCGTTTTATTAAAGTTAGTATAGGCCACAATTGGCGCCTCTACCAACTTTTCCTTTAACCCCGCAGAGGCCTGCTCCTGCTCTAGGCCCATTTGAACTTTGTTTCCTATGTGAGCAGGTATGTGAGGGGCTCTGCCAAGTCCGCAAACAATTAATAAACTTCAGGCTATATACCATTATTTCAAGAAACACTTGGATATCCCTCATGCTTTTTGGTGGCTCCATAGCCACATTAGCGTTTACCTTACTTCTTGTAACTTGATTCCGCTAGGGATAATATAATGCCCAAGAAACACTAAGTAACTCTTGAAAAATGTTACTTACTCCATTTAAACTTCAGATTAGATGAGCGCAGCTGTATAAAGACCTCTCATAGCTGCTGTAGATGCTCTTGAAATGTTCATCTAAACACAATAATAATGTTAAGATATTAACATGCTTGATAACTCATGATTGTAAAAAATGTTATACAACGCGCTGGAAGGTAGCAGGGGCGTTGCAGAGCCCCTTAGGTATCATCATGGGCTCAAACAACCCCTAGCTACTGATCATGGAGCATTTCTTCTGATCTTCTGGAGTAAGCTCCATCTTCCAGTAGCTGCTGGCCAGATACATTGTCAAATAATACTTCAAGTCACCTAAGCGTATCAGAGCGTCATTGATGCGTGGAAGCAGGTACAAGTCCTTCTTAATTTTTTCTTTTAAGCGGTGGTTTTAATGATTACTCTATGGTTTCATCCTTTTTGTGTACAAGAAACAAAGAAGATGCCCAGGGACTCCTCGACGGTCTGATTAGCCCTGCTCTGTCTAATTGGTTCAGATCTTGCACAATAACTGCATCATCTGTTTTTGAGTGGTGGTAGGGCTTGGATTTTAAGGATATAGTGAAACTGGTACCCATTTTGTGAACTTCGCCCTTGCATAGGTCATAGTCATTGGATCCAATACTGATGATGTAGTTGAACTCTTCAAACAACCCTTCTAGCTCCTTCTACTGTTTAGGGGTTACATTATCATACCTGAGCTCATCAAAATCCACTACTGCATGTACAGATTCAATATCCTGACAACTGGTCAATCAGGACAGTGCAACAACTTTTTCTTTTTTGAATCTGATATTAAGTAGTGATGTTTCCCAAACAATGTTCAACAATTCAATGCAGGTTGTGTCATAGAACCCTGGTAGTACTCTAGGTTCTTTTTCACAGATGTTAATGCAGATGTATATTTCCAATATGTATCAGGCGATTTTTCACACTGATTAACAGAAATTCTGCAACAATCCTCTGATCAAATCTCTACAAATCTGCTATCACTTTACGGAAGCCCATCTTCCATGATAATGATAGGCGGTAACTGCTTCACATTTTTCTCTGTCAGGGTCTAATTTATGGGGTAAATGGATTGATCTTTTTCAACCAAGCATGTACGTTGTTTACAGAGTTTGACATCTTTATTCCTAAATACCAGCGGAAGTTAGTAACTTAGGATGCTCATGGTGCTAGATATGAAATCAAATTTAGTTACAAACTCCAAGAGAAACAGCGTCCCAATAAAAAGATCATAATGGTCATTGTTTAAACCCACTGCAGGTGCCATTGGGACCATGCGACCAAATCTTAAGGGTAACACTGAATAGGCTCTGAGAGCTTGGGTCACGTCTGGTCCTAAAGTATGGTACTTTATGTTATAATTGATAATAGGCATAAACTTTAGCTTATTCATGAGCTTATATGGGATGATGTTGACTAAAGCCCAAGTAACCAGTATTTCTAAGACGCACATCCTCAAGATGATCACTTCCTCTTTCGTTACACTTTTTCTGAAACAGTCTTCAGTTATAAATGCATTGATAACAGATTCGCAAAATGTTTGTGAGCTGCAGCGCTCATTGTATCCTTGACAGTATTTTCGCCCTCTGATGGCAAATTCTTGAAGGTAGCCATAACTAAATTATATCCTTTATCAATTTAATTAATGACCCAGGTAGGCTAATTTGCTTGCACCAGGTAGATATTACTTAATTCAGATTTGTCAGTGTCATGGCCACTTAAATTAGCAGGCACAGCAGCAGCACTAGGTGCCCTTAAGATGTAATATCCTGAACTAGCTAAATCGTCCTCTTTTGATCATCTTCTCCCTCAGTGTGGAGATCCGCCCAATAAAAAGCATTGGGGGTATCGTATTTGTGGATTTATCTTTTAATTTCTGTGATGAGTAATGGAAAAGATCAATACAAGCTCCCAGGTTGATGGATCACATTGCACTTTAACTCTTGACGAGGCAAGCGTTCATGTGGCTTAGAACTATATTTTATGGTTTGTCACCCCTTATAAGTAGTGACATAGACAGCCTTGATAGCTCTTTGAGGGCGGTGTTCCCATGGCCTTGTATTAAGTTTTATACATCCCTTGTGCGTCAAGTAACGCCTCCTTAAGCGCCTTAAGGGACTTCGCACACTTAACTTATAAAGTTATATGCATCTTTAAGTTAGGATGCATCTCTAATAAGCTCAGCAGAACATTTTTGCGGTAGGTAAATACATAGAGCCTGTAGACACAACTGTTGATCCTTGAGATAGTAGTGAGAAGAATGATGTGTGAGAGACTAATCTTGACTTTTCATTAGAGAGTACTCTTGTTTCATATTTTGGACGTCTCATTCACTACTGAGCTCAGAAAGTAGAATATTCTTCACTTCAGTACAAGATTGTCCAGGTCATAGACTCCTGCTAAGGATCTCCTGAGCCTCAAATACCATACACCCTTGCAGGTGGCAAGATTTTGTGATTTTTAGAGCTATCCATGCTGCTCTCATACATTTGGATGAAACACGCAATTGTCCCTTCTCCAGGTGTGTACATGGGTTTAAAGTACGGTTTAAGGTTAATATTTTCTTCAATATGGTCAACGTTCATCATTGTCAGTTGTTTATGAGTTCTGACCAGTTGTAGGACATTCTTTTGCGCGACCCACATAGGTATCCAATTGGGTATTGGTTTAGTAGATATAGGTTTAGGTACTTTACGCATATGGGCTTTTAATTTATCTATACCTTTGTCCATTACAAACAGAATATTGTTGTTCTGTTCCAAGCGCTCTCCATAGTCATTGAAAGCACAGATCGTTTCACAGTTCTCTTTTTGAGGAATATAATTCTCTCCTATAGATTTTTAAGCGTAAATACCAATTTTATAATAGGTGATGGTACTTTCAAAATAGGAGAGAAACAAACTCTCTTCTTTCAGTCTCATTGACGCGCTAAATATTGTTGCATAGATCATGTATTTCTAATTTCAGGGCATGGAGTTTTTAACAGATTGTATCCTCCTCCCTTACCAGGAGCTCAGAGGAGTTTTCTCCAGGATACTCTTCCATATCCGCTTCATCATGAACTGCTCATGAAAACTCTCATGATCCTCACTAGGGCCTAGTGATGCTACTCTTGAAGTGAGCATCATAGTTAGCTCGCTGACCTCATAGCACTTAGCATGTGAGGCCAAATAGCTGCTTAAGGGGTCTACTCAACGAAGATTATGCGCCAGATAACCTTTGCATAGATCACAATCATATTCCTAGAGCAAATTCTCCTCTGATGCTACTCTTTGTAGCACCAATCTCATTTAATTTTATTCACGTCAATGGAGAACCTCTGTTTGACACTATTAGACATGTTCATTATATGTTGGCTCTTGTGACTCAATGGAAGCAAATAAAACCTCACCCTTGGCATCTCAGCCCCATGGTATCCACGTTGAAAAGTATTTTTTCAAATAGAGCAGATCTCTGAAGTTTTTCTGTACTTTTGTACTGGCTAGATCCAGACTAAGTATTGGCAATTAGTACTCTCAAACCACTATGTGAGAAGTAAAAAAATATGTTTTTTGTGGAGAGGTGTTGAAATTTTTGCCCACCTTTCCAGCCGTCTAGATTACCATGGGTTTCTAGAGGATAATTCCCTATGGCGAGTGAATTGGATAACGGCTGACCCCAATTTCATGTTAATATTGTTTGGGAGATTTCTAGGTAATTTGCACAATTGAATCTTTCAGGGATGGATCTGGGTGAATGCTCAAGGTCTTGTTAGGCAAAGTTACTAGAGGAATGGGGGCATCTAAGAGTTGATTAATGGTAAAATATCAGTATACCAATTGTGATCGGTCAGGTTTCAATACCAAAATAATTGGGATTTTAAGGAGTAAGTTGCTAGGCGATTGATGCCACCTGCAACTAGAAATTGATCACTTGGTTTGCGACCTGCCATAATGGGTAACAATTCCATTACCTAAGCAGGTTGCTCGCCAAATATGGTTGGTTCGCTTGGATTGAGTGGAAAACGTTAGGGACACGTTTTCTGACTCTTTCCATTTTAGGTCTTGAGGATGTCTGACAAAGAAATCCTAACCAGATGGAGAAGACCATTGCTGGTGAGATGATTAATGGAAGTTCAACAGCAACGGCTTCAGTTTCATGGATGAGGCGCCAACTGAGGGTTGAGCGCTAAATCCCTTTATAAATTTCCTTGATAATTCACATTAAAAGGAAAAATTTTAGTTTAATTCATTATTGGTTTTAGTTCTATTCATCTTAAAGAAATTATTGTTTGTGTGCCTTAATTGGGACTTTTTAGTAGGATATAGTAAGGATTGAGGATTCTTAAAAAGAGAAGTTGAGCTTAGATTATAATAGCTGTAGACTTCGTAAGACCAGAGAAAGGCCATATACTTAGGGATCTGAGTGTAAATAAAGTCAGGCGGATAAGGGTATAAGTCCCTACTGATGACATCAAGAGTATTTTGTGGAGAGAAATAGGTCAAGTGTTGGACCAGAATGGGTTGTATATTTAACTACAGATAATAGTCTTTATACTATTTTCAATCAACTATCATATATCACCACACAATGCTATTCATGTACATACCAAACCTTTGCAGTTAAACAATTAGGGGTTATCAGTCTTTAACAATCAGAGAAACCTTAAACTTTAATATTGGTTCTCACTACAGGGGGTAGTTGAGTAGGATACATCAGTACAAGATTTTATACAAGGACGAGTCAAAAAACTCTGAACGTAGTTGTAACCATCAACAAGAACATCTTGAATTCTGCCAATCATCGGAAATTTGCTACCTTAGAGGAGAGAGTTAACAAGATTGAGAAAGGTGATGGATGTCTCTAATTTTAGCAATGAGTTTCTAGAGAAAGTAACGTCATTAAAGAAATATGAAGAAGATTTAGTTTGAGAAGTTTTATTCTTGAAAACTGAATGCAAAGTAGTTTGCATTTAATTGCATACATTCAGCGCAGACATAGAGCGTTTAATTAAACAACTCAAAGAGGTGAAGACTCAATAATGCAAATGTGATCCCTATTGGGACCAACAGCAAAGTGTCATTTCCCTCCGCACTGTAAACAGCGTTTGTCTTTCTTATTGATCTGCTTGAAATCCTTGGGCTTATTTCCTGGCACGGTTTGATTAAAGGACTCCTTAGAACTCCAGTTGGGAAGTCAATTATTCTACAAAATATGCTGAATGTATTTGCAGACATTTTGGAGATGACTCCCAAATTCACTCCCTAAGACCGTCAAGTGGTTGAACCAAGAGTGGTGGCTAGAGAAACTTTGGAGAAATTTAGAGCTACACAAAATTACCCACATTCC
>JAKSZP010013811.1:0-43016 GCA_022478985.1 Massospora cicadina
TCCTTGTCCCCTTGCTGCAAGGATGGCTTTGGTCGACCCGCCTTCCACCAGTGCGGCTAGAGGTCATGTTTGGCCCTCAACATCATGGTGGCATGGGCCTGCTTGCTTCGAAGCCCATCCCGTAAAAACCTGGGTACCTGGATTGGGGCCATCACCCCCCACCCCCCCCCAACCCGGGTCCCCCAGCCCTCCACCTTTGCCGGGGGCCCCAAACAACCCTTGAACCCCACCCCCTGATAAAATACCCCTTACATCAGGGCCCAATTCGGGGACAAAAACTCCTAAAACGAATCCCCCTCTCCATGTGGAGCGCAGGGGAAAGTTTGCGGACATCAACCCAAAAGGCCGCCCCCCCCCTTTGTTCACTGGGGCCCCCCCCCTGCGTGACCCCATTTGACCCCATTCCTACCCGGGTGGACTCCCACATGAAATCCCACCCCATTGGACCCAAAAAAATTTGGAAAATTACACCACCTCTGTTAACCTCAAGCCCCTCCCATGTGTGGAACTCCCTGGGCTGTATCCACAGCCTCTACCACCTCACCCTTGCATTCCAGATGAACCCTTTTTCCCGCCAAGTGCCCCCCCTCTAAAGTGATAGGGCCCGGAAGTTTGTCCGGGGCCAGATAAACCACCCCTTCAGTCTGTCAAGAGATATGTTCGCTATATCAATGGCCCCCCCCCTTCTTCCCTCCCTTCATGCTTTGGTGGTTGCAATCGCCATGTGGACTATCCACACGATTGTCTTAGATGCCATCGCAGGCTCCACCCCCACCCCCCCAAAGTGGCCCAAGATTACAGTCCAGGTGGACCACTTTCAAGCTAGATGTTTGGATAACTCCCACCGCGTCACTGACAGCTGGTTTTTCCTGGTTCCCAGTCTGGCACAAACAGACCCCCTTTCCCCCACGTGCTCAATTTTGGGTATGGCCCCTTCCCCGTTTCCTCCCCTCCCCATGTGGGGTTCCCGCTGGCAACAAAAGATAGCATCGCTTCTCTGTCTGATCATATCCAGAAGCTGTCTGTCCCATGGTTATCTTCCACAATAAATTTAAAATTAAAATTTAAAATTAAAGTCAAAATTGTAGAAGCAAGTTGTAGAGAGATAGACAGTTAGATAGTATACTTCTTTAAACTTAACTGCTGACATTGGCAGATAATCAATCTTTAGTTAGTTCTAGATAGATATTAAAAAATGAAGGAAAATTGAATTTAATTTATATATAGAAATACTATTACTATCTTTTAGACCTTAATTATTATTTAAAAATCATATTTATATGAATAGTAACTAAGTATTATAGAAATTATAAAGCTTTATATATATACTCTAGATTATTTTGATCACAGTCCTAACAGAAATCATTATAGTTATAAATTTATATGTCATGAACTGTTATTGTACATATTTTCTATGGAAGAATGATTATAAAAATTTATGATCTGTAGTAAGTATCATATATAATATCATTAAATTTAGTATAAAACTGGCCTATTTTACTTTTCTAGTTTCATTTTATTTTAAATAAAAACTTTCCCCCTCCCCAATTGATTTTCTTTCCCATAACAATCACTTTAGTTGCTAAAATTATGATTCAAACAGCATTTTTGATAATCACATAGGAGAGATGGGCAATTTCAATGATAAATATAATACAATATGAGCGAGCGTCACATCAAGAATTGCGCAAAATGGTGCAATCAAGGGCAAGAAACGCCCTGGAGGGGGACCAGGAACCCAAGACGCCAAGAAACCACAAACTCAGACACCATCCAGGTTTATGGTGTTTATTATAAAACAAGATCAATACATGTATATCCAATGTAATCATCCCCTTTCAAAGGTGGAGCACAGGCTCCGACTCTTCCTTGGGGATGAGTGCCAACCCTGTGGGAGAAAACATGTGAGGCACAGCCCTCTCTTTTCCCCTCACATGCGGTATATGTCGCCATTAACAACATGGGCCATGGCTGGATCAATATTAGTTTCAAAACAGCCAAAGAAGTGGAGGCCGCAGCAAAGTCTGCGTTGAAATTGCCCTTCCTGAGAGCAAAAAAATGGTGTGCACCACATGCACCAGATGGAACAAAGCAAAAACTTTGTTCATATCATTTGAATTGCTCCTTACAAACCTTCCCTTGTAAGGTAATCGAGGAGGAGCTCCGCAAAGGGCTCCTCATAGCCTATGGAGAAATTATGCAACTCAAATTACAACAATTTCGCCTGATGCCAACCCTGTGCACAGGAAAAGCTATCGCCATGATCAACCCATTCCCTGAAGTGGAAGATGACTTATCAAGAATCCTCACACAGCAGAGTTTCACTTTGTGGATGTAGTCATCCACACTCTGAGTTACACTGGAACGTGCACCGCCTATATGCAACCACTGCAGTTCATTGGGACACAAGGAACATGCATGCTCTGTGAAGGAAGGCTTAATAGAAGCAGACTAATGTGAGGAAGCCATGGACAAAAAGCAACACAGAATGGATGACTGTCCCCCATCCACAAAGTGAAACTCTGCTGTGTGAGGGATTCTTGATAAGTCATCTTCCACTTCAGGGAATGGGTTGATCATGGCGATAGCTTTTCCTGTGCACAGGGTTGGCATCAGGCGAAATTGTTGTAATTTGAGTTGCATAATTTCTCCATAGGCTATGAGCCCTTTGCGGAGCTCCTCCTCGATTACCTTACAAGGAAGGTTTGTAGGGAGCAATTCAAATGATATGAACAAAGTTTTTGCTTTGTTCCATCTGGTGCATGTGGTGCACACCATTTTTTTGCTCTCAGGAAGGGCAATTTCAACGCAGACTTTTGCTGCGGCCTCCACTTCTTTGGCTGTTTTGAAACTAATATTGATCCAGCCATGGCCCATGTTGTTAATGGCGACATATACCGCATGAGGGAAAAGAGAGGGCTGTGCCTCACATGTTTTCTCCCACAGGGTTGGTGACTCATCCCCAAGGAAGAGTCGGAGCCTGTGCTCCACCTTTGAAAGGGGATGATTACATTGGATATACATGTATTGATCTTGTTTTATAATAAACACCATAAACCTGGATGGTGTCTGAGTTTGTGGTTTCTTGGCGTCTTGGGTTCCTGGTCCCCCTCCAGGGCGTTTCTTGCCCTTGATTGCACCATTTTGCGCAATTCTTGATGTGACGCTCGCTCATATTGTATTATATTTATCATTGAAATTGCCCATCTCTCCTATGTGATTATCAAAAATGCTGTTTGAATCATAATTTTAGCAACTAAAGTGATTGTTATGGGAAAGAAAATCAATTGGGGAGGGGGAAAGTTTTTATTTAAAATAAAATGAAACTAGAAAAGTAAAATAGGCCAGTTTTATACTAAATTTAATGATATTATATATGATACTTACTACAGATCATAAATTTTTATAATCATTCTTCCATAGAAAATATGTACAATAACAGTTCATGATATATAAATTTATAACTATAATGATTTCTGTTAGGACTGTGATCAAAATAATCTAGAGTATATATATAAAGCTTTATAATTTCTATAATACTTAGTTACTATTCATATAAATATGATTTTTAAATAATAATTAAGGTCTAAAAGATAGTAATAGTATTTCTATATATAAATTAAATTCAATTTTCCTTCATTTTTTAATATCTATCTAGAACTAACTAAAGATTGATTATCTGCCAATGTCAGCAGTTAAGTTTAAAGAAGTATACTATCTAACTGTCTATCTCTCTACAACTTGCTTCTACAATTTTGACTTTAATTTTAAATTTTAATTTTAAATTTATTGTGGGGAAGGCCAACCATGGGACAGACACTTCTGAATATGACTCAGAAGAGACAAAACTTAGTACCAGGGGAGGCACCCCAGAGAAGCGATGCTATCTTTTGTTGCCAGCGGGAACGCCACTTATGGGGAGGGGAGGAAACGTGTGAAGGGGCCATAGCCACAATTGAGCACGTGTGGAGGAAGGGGTCTGATTTGATGAACCAGACTGGGAACCAGGAAGAGACCAGCTGTCAGTGACGCGGTGGGAGTTATCCAAACATCTACGCTTGAAAGTGGTCCACCAAATGGGACTGTAATCTGTGGACCACTTCTGGGAGGGTGGGGGTGGAGCCTGCGATGGCATCTAAGACAATCGTGTGGATAGTCCACATGGCGATTGCAACCACCAAAGCATGAAGGGAGGGAAGAAGGGGGAGGCCATTGATATAGCGAACATATCTCTTGACAGACTGAAGGGATGCGTTTGATCCTGGCCCAGAAGACATTGAACTTCGCGCCATATCACTTTAGAGGTAGGGCACTTCCCCAGGCGGTGAAACAGCGTTCTATACTGGCCACACATGACACAGGATGAGTGTAAAGCGTTAGAGCGCTCAGCTGTACGATACACCCGCCTCAGGCAGTTCCACACATGGGAGCGGACTTGAGGTTGCAACAGAGGATGGTGTACATATTTCCAAATATTTTTTGGGTCTCAATGGAGTAAGGGATATCATCATGTCCAGGTAGTCCACCCTGGATAGGACATGGGGTCAAATGGGGATCACGCTATCGTGGATGGGTAGCCCCTGTACCTCTTGTGTGAACTAAGGGGAGGGGCGGCCTCTTTGGGTTGTATGTCCGCTAATACAAATTCTCCACTCAGCGCTCCACATGGAGAGGAGGATTCGTTTGTAGTGAGTTTTTGTCCCGTGAGGACCTGTGGCCAATGTATGTGAAGTGAGGTATTTCATCAGGGAGTGGGGGTTCAATGGATTGTTGAGGCCCAAGGCGCAAGAGAAGTTGGAGCGGGCTGCGTGGGACCAGTGTTGGGAGGGGAGTGTAGGGGTGGTGATGGCCGCAATCCAGGTACCCAGGATTTTGACGGCATGGGCTTCGAAGTCAAGCAGGCCCATGCCACCATGATGTTGAGGGCCAAACATGACCTCTAGCCGCACTGGTGGAAGGCGGCTCGACCAAAGCCATCCTTGCAGCAAGGCGTACAAGGATTTGTAGAAGCTTGGGGAGAATGTGATGGCGTGGGCTCCAAATAAGACTTTGGAGAGGAGCATGGAGTTGGCTAAAACAATCCTGCCAGTAAGGGAAGTAGGGTGGGCTCTGAGAGAGGCGATTTGCTTCGTCACGTTATCCAGAATACGGCACTCCATTACTGCTGACGCATATCCGCCTGCCTCCATCCACACGCCCAGATGGCGTACTGGTCCTATGGAAGGACGTGGCACAAAGGGGAGCACCAGTGGGGCAGTGTGTGTTGAGTTAGTAGGGCGAGGACGTGGGCGAGCAGATGGGCCAGGTTGGGAACTAATTGCTGGGGTCCAGCAGTTCTGAAACTGACCAAGGAGGATGATTTCGGTTTTGGAAGCGTTTAGTGCCGCATTGCTTACCCGGGAATACTCCTGGATGAGAGCTTCAAGCGCGCGTGCATCTTGATTATTAGACACCCCCACCACACAATCATCTGCGAACGCCATTATCTTGACTAGGGCTTGGCCTGGCACGTGGACCCCAGTGAGTTGGGCATTCACATTTCGCAGTAATGGGTCAAGGCTGAAGTTGTATAAGAGTGGGCTGATGGGGTCCCCTTGTTGCAAGCCCCTTTGAGGGCGGACTACTTCCGTTAGGAAGCCAGGGCCACGCACTGCCATTGTTGCAGATTCTGTGAGCAGCATAACCCAGTTGATGAAGCGAGGGGGTAAGCGGAATTGATGGAGGCAGGCCCTAAGGTATTCCCAGTTTACTCTATCATAGGCCTTTTGTTGGTTTAAGAATACAAGTGCCCCAGAGGCTGTGGACTGACATACATTAGCCACAGAGTGCACGTTATCCCAAATCGACCTTCTGGGGATGAAACTGAATTGTTCTGGGGAGATGGTAGCAGATGCTACAGTCCCTAAACGGTTTTCCAAGATTTTTGTTAAAATTTTGGTGTCAGTGTTTGTTAGAGAAATGGGGCGCCAGTTGGCTAAGTCTAGCTTATCCCCTTTCTTGAAAAGTGTAACAGTGAAGGCCTCATGTCCTCCTGGTAGGAGGCGCGTTTCCATCAGGCTTTGGTTAATTGAGGCGAGCAGCAATGGGGATATATATTTGAAATATTTTTTGTAGAACTCATATGGAATGCCATCTGGGCCTGGGCATTTTCAGTTTGGTGCACTGCGAATGGCTGTCCATAATTCGTTTGGAGTAATTAAATTCATTATTTCCGGGTATAAGAAAATGGAGTGGATGTGGGCTCAGTTGAGAAATTCCGCCACTTTGGCTGGCTGAATTGGGTCAGAGTGGTACAACTCAGAGTGATACTGTTGCATTTTGATTGCCACTTTGGCCAGTGTGTCCACAATGGAATTATCCAATCTTCACACCTGTGTGCAGGCCACGCTCTGGCGTGGTGCAAAAAAAATTTTAAAAAAATGTGCGGTGCACTTGTCGCCTTTTGTGATGCATGTGGCTCTGTACTGAACACAAACCCGATGTTTGTGTTGTCTTTCAAGTGCGTTGAGGTGGGCAGCTGCCTCCACTCACTTCCATCCCCATGCAGAGCTGTATCCTGTAACTGGGATGTTGGACTCCAAGTGTGCCAATTCTGCCAGAGCGCGCCAGATAACTGCTGATGTGGCTCGTGAGCGTCTGGAGGAGAGATGGCAAGAGTGGCAGATGGTGTCATTTTTGAAAGTTGCCCATGTGGAAATGGGGTCTGCACAAAACGGTGCAACAAAATTTTTTGCCATTTTTGCCTCTTCTACCCACGTGGAAAATCCTGGTGACCCAAGCTCAGGGGGGCAGATTTTGTACCAATGTGGGGCCTTAGCAGCCATGACAGGTAGGTGGTAGGTTAGTGAGACCAATCAATGGTCAAAGAATTCCAATTTTGTTGTCTTGAAGTGGGAGATGTGGGGTTGGAATTTTGCCAGCGTTAGAATAATGTCGATGCAGGTCATGGACCTTAATTGGTTGTTGTAGATGTTGGGCTGTGTCATGTTTTTGAGCAGCGGGGCATGTCACAGCAGCGCATCCATTAACCTGAGGGTGGCCTTTAGAACGCGTAGTTCTACGTGACCCTGGGGGGCGTGGGGTGAGGAAGGCATTAGTCCATTGGTGTGTTTAACCAACAGTTCAAGTGGCCAACTATGAAGGAGTCTGGGGGTAGCAGGAGGGATTTGACTGACAAGAAAAATTCCTGACACTCGCATGCACCATTTGGGGCATAAATGTTGATGATTGCGTGTTCTACCTCAGCCCACGAGAAGGTGACAACAAGCACTCGGCCATTTAGGAATGTTTCTGAGGATAAAAATTTGAAAAATTATTTTTCCAAATTAGCACCCCACAGTGCATCGACCAAAAAGATAGGGATGGGAGGAGCATTGTTTTCCAAGCTTCCTCGGAACTTTGTGGACAGTGGGACTCCTGGATGGCCAGGATATCCACGGGTAAATTGTGTTGTAAAAAACTCAGTTTCCTAGCTTGGGATGGGGAGGCCTTGAGTCTGGCGATATTCAACGTCCCTATGGTGAAGGTTTCCCCATCACACCTTAGGTGCGAGGGGGTGGGCACCTGGGCCCACCATCCTCTTCTAGCTCCCCGCGGGCCTTCACAGCAGTGCAGATGTTAGCAGCAACGCTATCAGAGTTTTTGTTGATTTTTGTGGAATGAGTCACCTTGGCTTTATCCTTCGCTTTTTGTTTTCTTGACGTCAGATGAATTTTTTGCAGTGTGGGTGAGTTTGGTGCACCGTTGAGCAGGTCAAAAAAAATTTTCAGTTGGGATGGGTCCCAAGTCAGTTTTAACTGGAGCTTGGATGCAACAATTGGGTGAGATCAAATCTCCCATCGGATCCTTGGATTGAGTGGCCTGCTCAGCTAGGGCTTCCCAATCTTATTGGTTGATGATTCCCAAGTTGCTTCCACCACGAAGGTTTCCATGTCCTCCTGGCATTGTGAGTGTGGGATAGCGGTGGTGGCTTTGGCCGCTTCTTTAGCCGCGGCCCTACAGGCCTGCTTAGCCTTCTTCCACTCTTGTGAGGAGATAGGCTTTACCAGTAGGTCGCAGCCTTGTGCTCCCCACAGGAAGGCCTCATTGGTGCTTGCAGTTGGTTCATAGTGCGCCTCTCCACTGGCCATGGCCACTGAGGGGTGCTCTTGGAATGTGACGCCCTCCTTGATGGGGCATGCATGTGCCTTATAGCTGAATGCATCACAGTGGGTGCAAATGGGGGGCGCGCTGTCCACGGTCACCCAGAATGGGTGGGTGGTATGCCCTGTGATATCAATAAAAGTGGAGTGCTTGATCTGGGTTAAGTCCTTCGTGATCTCCTCAGTTGGGGTCAGCACTGCGATGGCTTTGTCAGTGCACAGGTGTGGCATCAGCGTGAAGCGTTGCTTTTTGAAAGATTGTATTTCACCATATACAGCGAGACCATCTTTCAGGTGTTGTTCCAAATTGTCACATTTTACCATAGTAGGCAAGAAGTTGAACATGAGGAAAATTTGGTTCAATTTTGTCCATCTGGTGCATTTAGTTTTGATGACCTGTTGCCCTTCGGGGAGGTCGACCACTATGCGCACTGCTGCAGCCTCGTCTGCTGCCATTTTGCTTTCAAAACC
Organism: Massospora cicadina; assembly: GCA_022478985.1. Lineage (NCBI taxonomy): Eukaryota > Fungi > Entomophthoromycota > Entomophthoromycetes > Entomophthorales > Entomophthoraceae > Massospora > Massospora cicadina. The sequence goes on from JAKSZP010013811.1 coordinate 8,613, forward strand.
TAGGTCCAGCCAACCATGTGACATGGAGTGAGGTGCAACGTACACCACGGTCAGGAAAATTGTGTGTACATCTTCACAAAATTTTTCCCATAAGACCATTTTTTGGATGTCCAGAAACACGCGGACTCCAAATTCCACTGATGAAAGTGGCTGGGAGTGTGGCGTGTTGATGTACTGGTTGCATTGTGCTTGCCATGCGAGTATCTCTGGGGAAATGGTGACCGCCAGTTTCTTAGTATTTTTGTCAATTCTGCCAGATTCTCTGGGGCGTTTTCAAATGTTGGAGGCCGCGGGACTTCCACCTGCTCCTCTTACCTTGCTTGCCCAACTGCTCCCTGACATGGGCGCAGACTAATCTCCTCTGTGAGATTATCAAACTAGATTCAGTCTTGAATTGAATAGGTTGCAATAGTGATTGCAACGAGAAAGAAAGGTTCAGTTTTTACAATATTGACTTTAATATTTTATTACTAAAAGTATCTACAAATTGAGAAAAATATTGATATAGTATATCAAATACATTTTAATTAGAAAATGCATAAAATAAGAGCATTAGTATAAAAAACAAAATATAATTAAATGAGAATTTAGATATAGTTTCTACAGATTGTGATTATTTAGCAAATTAGATATTCTCAATTAGTGTCAATAGAAGTCATAACTGATACTTACTTTAGTTATAAGTAAAAACTGTAAGTACATCTTATAATATATATATAAAAGTAATAGTTACTTTTGTAGTTAATTTTTTAATTGTTTCAACGTCTACTGAATTCTTAACTTATTTCATAACTTATAGAAAGATTTATAACTACTAGGTGAAGGGTGGTTAGCTGAGCGGGTAAAACTGCTTCCACCCCTAGTGCAAATTTTAAGTTCAAAACCTGTACTGGATAGAAAACATTCTTGGTGTGGTATATTTGTCCCAAGGTCAACCCACCTCAAATAATTTATTTATAACTACTAGGTGTGCCCGCCATGCTTTGCATAGCCTCTTTTTATTTATAAGTGGGTACACATATACAAAGCAGATGCATTTTCCTGTAAAAATTAAATATAATAATATTTAATTCATCAAATTAAATTTGAAAAGTCTACTAAAGTTCTTTATAATATAAAAAATTTTAGTCTTTCCATCTTCTGCAAAAACAAGTAGTTTTTGGATGTCCTACTCATGAGCATGTGGCACATAATTGACCATGTGAAAAACCTGGATTTTCATATTTAATCCATGCACTTGAAGTGATAGACCTTGTGCCTTGTTGGTGGTCATTGAGAATGCAAGGTGAATGGGAAACTTCAGTCACTTAATTTTTAAATGGCATCTCTGTGGGAATGATGGGAATATGTGAAATCAGCACATCTTCTCCTTTTGACTTTCCCAATCAGATTTATTACTTTTATGATTGTAAAAATTTACTCTAGTGGTTGGTTATCAGCCATCAATCCAGTAACCTTTTTACTGCACAGGTTCAATCTCCTTATGCACTTTGTCACGTTGTATAGAATGTATTAATTGATAATAGTATGGAGACTATTATCTGTAGTTGAGATTGAACTATTAAAAGACCCAACGCTTCAGAAAGTACTTCCAATTAAATACTCTGTAAGTCATACTCGTAGGGATTCATTCCCTATATTCTTGTCCACCTGATATTTGTTAAGATACCCCAGTGACAGTCTCTCTCAGCCCAACACACAGTCAGCAGCTATCCCTGATTGTGGTTTCTTCATCTCCAGATCCCCGCTCAGATCTTACTTTTCTCTCTGAGAGTCTTCCAAATATTGCCTTGTACAATAATATCCTTGAGTTAGGATGACACAATAGATGCTGATAGTCTAACTATACACAGATTTGATAATAGAACTGTAAAAGTACTTGTTATCTTCAAACTAAGTTTTCTATTCTGAGTTTTTTATTATAGTAAAACCTAGGGAATTATATAGTAGGGGATTCGGCTGTCTAACCCTAAATTGACACCTCTTCAATGAAACAGCAGCCGTTGCCATTTAATCACCCTTCCTCATCTCAGAAGCGATGGTCTTCCCCATCCTGGATAGGATTCTGTCATTGGACATCCTCAAGACCTCAAACATAAAGCTTCAGAAAAAATGTACTTAACGTTTTCCTCTAAATCCAAGTGAACCAACCATAATTGGCTAGTGACCTGCTTAGGTAATTGGACTTATTACCCCTTATGGCAGGTCACTTCACCAACTGATTGATTCGCTAGTTGCAGGCAGCATCACTCGCCTCACAACTCACTATTCATTCCCAATCAGTTGGTGATTAAACCCAACTGATCCCAATTGGTACACCTGATAGTTAATCACTATCAGATGCCCCTATTTTGTCGGCCACTCCACCCAATGAGATCTTAGGTATTCATCCGTATCAATCCATGATGAATACTACCAGTTGAATATCCCAAAATCCCCCAAATGTAGTTCCTCCAAAACTCGGGCCAACCAATTTCTGATTCACTTCGCCTTAGGGAATTTTCCCCTAGAAATACCAGGTAAACTAGCAGGCTGGGAATATGGGCAAAAATCCCAACACATCCCCCCTATTACCTAGAGTTCCAGCGAGAAAAGGACCAGGGAATGAGAACACCACTTCGGACACCTGGTTGAATACTTCATTGGTTCAAGCAGAGTACACTCATCAATACTCAACGCTGCTTGGGATGACCTTCAGCATATGGCATTCTTCCTCTTCCTCCTCGGTACTTTCTTCTCAGAGCACAGTTCCCACAACCTCTTGTCATGCCAGGCTGATTGATTTACTTGTGACAATTATAGTCTTAGGATCTAGTTTTCCCCCCATCAGGGTATATGACCCTCTGTCATATTTAGGATTCTTGGTCTGGCATCCTTGATTTCCTGATTTTCTCTTTGTCCTAGACAGGAGACTCTTGCCATTAAAATTCGTTTTATTTCTTCAATAATACTTATTTCTTATTTGCCCTTGTTATTTTGCTCATAACCTCTTGTCATAAGTCATTCTTAATTCTTCCCTTGGAGAGCTTATCTCATTAATTTTGAGATTAATTTCTCTAAAATTGGAGCTTAATGGATCATAGAGTGCATTATGTCAACTTCTATTTAAGTCTGATATCCCCCTCTCATCCGGCTCATATGTCAAATTCTGAATCTCGCTACCAGCAGCTCCTTAATAGTCTGTCTGATCCAGGCCTCCATCTCTTCCAGCAGATGAGTCAGGATGCTCGACGGAACCTCTTTTATGGTCCTTCCAGGACTCATACGCCTAGTCTGGCACAAGCGGCTAGTCCTTCTGTCAAATTACCGGAAATGGTAACTAATTCCTCCAAAACCAGACTGGCCATTGTTTCAAACAACTCTCGGCTGACTCTTCCCTTACAGTTGATTCCAGAGTTGGACTTTGAAACCCTCCTGGATTTGGTTCCTTTCTCTGATGCTCCAAACATCATCATAGTTGCTCTGGAGATTATTTCAGTTGCTCTGGATCATTTGTTCCTGGCCAGGTTGGACCTGCTACCTGAGTTTTTCTTCTGACTCAGTCAATTTTTCAAACCCGCTGTACTGGTTTCTGAGCTCTCAATTGGTAACAGCATACACTTCAAGCTCCCTATGCTGAACCTTTGGCCCAAGTCACCAAGGCTTTGACATTAGCGCTGAATCCCTCTGATCTTGACAACCTCCAAGATTGGGATACTGCTGCTTATGCTCTTTGCTTTGCTGGCTAAGTTCTTCAAAGTTGGTCTATGAAGCTTCCAGCCTCGCCTGGTTTCCACCGGTCATTCAGCTTTAGCTTCTGCAAAGCCCATAGTCGCCACTTGCAGGATACAATCCACTCTCTGCACAACTACCTCTTCTCCAGAGCTTCCCATTGGTATCTTCTGCTGATGGCGTTAATAGGGGGCATGATTATGCAACCCCCATCAAGTATTCCTTCTTTGTTGCTGGCCCACATGTCCTGTGTCCTTGATGAAGCCCGTTGGCAGGCGCTCAAGACAAATCTTCCAGCTCCAGTGCCATATTGTAATTACTCATGGTTATCTGCCGATTGCCTCTTTCTTTATTGCTGCTTTCCTCCCCGCTCCAGGGATTCATGATTAGCATCTTCTAACATCTCAATTTCCCTTCCCATAGTCGCTTTTTCTCAGGGCTTGGTGTCTGCTCAACAAACGTGGTTTTGTGTAGGTCTCGCCCTCATAAGCATTTGATCACATATCAAACTTGATGAGCTGTTTATTCTACCGCAATGTATCCTCCCTCCCCCAAGAGGCAACATAGGCAGAATCATCCCTGTACTGATGACATTCAATAATAAAAATTATAAAAAATATATCAGCTTTTTTATCTATGCAGTTTATAATCTTTCTTCAATATCTTTTATCAATTTTTTTCTTTATTCTTCTTTTTTTACTATGGGACTTGACCTTGTTTTGGTTCAAAGGTTCATCTTTTCCCCCAAACTGGGTCTTGGGTACTTAAACCTACCAGTTTTCCATGGTTCAAAGGTCCTTTTTTCGGACTTAACCATCTAGATTAAATCAGAGGTCCTTTTTTTATACTTGACCTAATCATCAGGACATGACCAATCTAATGGTTCATCATTCCTTTGGGAACTCTTTTATTTTTTTCATTGATCCAACGCTTTAGAATCTAGCGTGGACTCAATTTACAACTCTTCCATCTAAGAGATTCTTGATGGAGTAAGCATTGGTCGCCATCTTGGTGATTACTTTGAATGGACCTGACCACAATGCATCTAATTTGTTCCTTTGTCCAAAACCATGTGTATCACAATAGGCGACTCTTTCCCCTATTTGATATTCTTCTAATGCTGATAAAAACTTGTCATCCATCAATTTCACTTGTATCCTTTTCTTCAAGGTTGTATCAAATGCTTGCAATTGGATATCAATCAGAATACTCGTCAGTCAGTTCAAGTATTGCTCAGTATTCATCCCCAACATAGGTTCCACCACCAAATATAAAATCAGCAGCAATGCAGCCTTTCTTCCATATAGTAATTCAAATGTCATCTTCTCTATCGCCGTATGATGACTAATGTTATAGGCGAATGTCACCTAACTCAGGTACATTCCCCACATTGAAGTTCTCCCTGTGACTCGCTTCCTCAGTGTCGCGGCCAGCGTCCCATTGACCCATTCTACCATTCTGTTCATCTCCGGCTGGTATGGTACTGACATGACTCCTCAGATCCCCATTATTTCGTTTAAACTCAGGATCTTATGAGATGTGAAATTGGTCCCATTGTCACTCAGTAGGACTTGCAGACATCCATACCAGTATACTACTTGATCCAGGATGAATCTCACAGTACTGGTAGCGTCTACTTTGGTTAGAGCCCTCATTTTGACCCATCTTGTCAGATGGTTGATGGCAACTATGATGTGCTTGACTCCCCCTATGCTCATCGCTAGTGGTCCCATCATGTCAATGGATACCATGTGCCAGGCAAATTCAGGGCGGATCAGTCAGTATCCAGTTGTGTTCTTGTGTGGTTTGTGCAGCTGGCACTCTATGCAACAAGCCAGATGATCCGCGACATCATAGTTGATTAATTACCAGTAATAATACTGGCAAATACGATCAGTTGTTTTCCTCAGGCCTCCATGCCTGACAACCTTGTGAGCTGCTTGTACTATCACTGCTCTTTCCAACAGTTTCAGGAATAATATCCACTTCCCGTTGATCATCTTGAATACTTGTCCATCCATAGTCTCAGTGTTTTCTATCGCTTTTTGAAGCACACCTTGGATTTCTTGAGGCTCTTCCCCAATTCTTCCTTCAACCATTCTCTGGAATAGCTCATCCACCTGCGGGTATACCAACTGGACCATTGACAACCACGATAAGCCATCCACATTCTTATGAGAAGCCCCCACTCTGTGGACTATCTCATAATTGTAAGCCTGAAGCTTAAGTTCTCATTGGGCCAGTCATCCTTCCAGTTCTCTTAGATTGTGCAGCCAATGCAGTGAAGAGTGGTCCGTCACCACCTTAAAGTGCGTTCTGTAAATTTACACCCAAAATTGCTTGCATGTGTATATGACTGCAAGGCATTCCCACTCAGTCACGGTGTAGTTCCTCTCAGTGGTTAAGAGTGTCTGACTCACATATGCCACCGGATGCTCATCCCCAAGTTCATCTAATTGGCTCAGTATGGCGCCAATCGCCATCAATGAAGCATCAGTTTGAATGATAAACTCCTGATCGAAATTCAGATATTTCAGAATTGGCAAATTTATCAAATACTGGCGTAACTCATCAAAGGAGTCCTGGGCCTCTTCATTCCATATGAATCCTTTTTTCAGATCCTTTAATAAATGAAATAAAGGCTTGGATATTTGGTTGAAGTCCTAAATAAATCTTCTGTAGTATCTGACCATCCCAAGGAGTATTTGGATGTCTCAGAAACTCTTCAATACAGCCATACGCTCTATAGCTGCTATCTTCTGGGTTTGCGGCTTCAATTCACTTGAGTTGATCACAAATCCCAGGTATTTTAACTCTCTCTTGAAGAAGTGTCACTTCCTTGGCTTGATCTTCAGGTTATCCACGGACAGTCTCTTAAAAACTTCTTCCAAGTGGTGCAGGTGATAATTAAACGTTCTACTGAACACATTGATATTGTCCAGATATACCAGGACGCACAACAACTTCAGGTCGCTTAAGATCGCGTCCATGGCCCTCTGGAACGTCGCAGGTGCATTGCAAAGACCCTGCGGCATCCTCGTCAGCTGGTATAACCCCTGCGCGGTAATAATTGTGCATTTTCTTGGTCTTCTTCTGGCAAGTCGATCTGCCAGTACCCCAATATTAGAACCATCGCGGAGAAATACTTCACTTCTCCTAAACAATCCAACGCATTGTCAATCCTCAGTAGGGGATATGAATCCTTCTTCATAATTTTGTTCAGTCTCCAGTAGTCAATCACCACCCAGTTCAATCCATCCTTCTTCACGATCAGAATTGGACTCGCCCAGGGATTTGACGACGGAACTAGAAGCCCATGCTTCGCTAGTTTGCTGATCTCATCCTCCACTACCACTTCAGCAGCTTTTGATCTTCAGATTGGTCTCATCCTTACTGGTAGATTTTCTCCAGTGTCAACATTGTATATTATGTCTCGTGTGAATCCCAAATCATGGTCATCCTGAGCAAAGATTTCCCGATATTTCTTGAATAGTTTGAGCACCTCCTCCTGCTGGCCTTCCAGCATATCAGTGAGCTGCTCTCTATCAATCAATAGGTTGATGCTTTTGGCTACTCCAGCCAGTAATCCAATTTCATTGAGAGACCCAAAATCGTGGAATCATCTCAATTCAACCTTTGTGATCAAATGAATAAATGCGATGATCTGATTCCTCTTGATCTTCATCAGATTTTCGCTCAAATTTGCCAGGAGAACTCGAATTTCTCCATGGCCTGGCATTATTATCCCAGGAGCCACCCATGGCTCCACTATGGACTTCTTCCAGGGGCTTCCAACCTCCCCATACAACAGCTCTGGAATCTAAAGTCAACCCTGTGTCAACTATTATCTGCGATCTTGCCAGTATGGTCCTTTCTTTCTTGATCCTCAATGGAATTCCCCAGTTTTCTAGGATTTCCACCGGCATCTCGCGTCACTTCCAACCAACTAATCGTATCAAATTGGTACAATGACATCATTGTATATCAGAAAAATGAAGTTTTATTCTCCGATTCAATGGAGCTTCACCATCCTTCTGGTATACCAATGGTAACGTCTGACCCAGGATGATCAACATATTATCCTCAAAGCTACATTTAACTCTGTACTTCCGTAGAAACTCCATTCCAATCAGGATATCATAGTTTTGGTTCACCAAAACTATGGCTGGCGCAGATACCACCAACGACCCAAATCATAGTGGAAGCACACTATATGCTCCACAGGAAATGGTGGTGTTCAGCCCAGCTGTTCTGTATTCTCTCTTGTGTTCCAATTCCGGCGAGATCTTCATCCTCTTCACCAGCTTGGTCAACACAATATAGATGGGTGCTTGTCATGGAAAACGGCAGAAGAAGTTTATACCAGCCTGCCAGTTAGGATGATTAAGCACTCAAAAAAGCAAGCCAGAATGCCAGAGGCATTGCCGACTGGATGACTTGATATGGAGCAGGCATTGGGAAATGACGAAGTGTTGATGCAGCACAAAGGTGAGAATAATCCCAACAACAAACCACACTGAACCCACATTCTGACCCAGAGGGTCTTGCTACAGGGGGTGGAATCAAAGAGATAGCTTAAATGAGATCCTCAGCATATGGGGCCATTTCAACTGGGGTGGCAAGGAGATGGATTCTCTCTTGCAATTGGTGGACATATGGGCACAAGATCCCCATGTATTGCTGCTGGAAATTAATGATAATATGGTTGTAGAGCCAAAAATATTGGACTCACTGAACCCAATTGATGATGGAGGGGACCATAGTGACCAAGAGTACTGGTAAAGCCCATCTGGTATACGGACTGACAGGCCACCAGGAAAACGTCATCAGGGATGCAGTCAGAAGAAAAGAAAATTTGTTTGGTTTTTGGAAAAATTTTATTGAAGAAAAAGGAAAAAAATCAGCCAACAATTTTCTCAGTGCTATGCAACTGATTAAATAGTGGTTGATTGGGGTAGTGACAAGCCGGGATTGGGTCCTGCAATTTCAACCTAACTGGCGAATTGTTTGGGAATAGCAGGTTTGATCCTTGATAACTGACATCACAAAATTTGGCGGTGGGCCAAGTCACTGTCAGTTTGACCTCAAACGTCCAAACCAGGGCTCAGCTATGTTTCTGAAGGTTGGCGCAATGGCTTTTATCCTTATGAGTGATGGGAATCCCCCAAGGCCACCCCACATAGGGGCGGGTCCATTTGGTTGGGAATGGGTTCAGGACGCCCAACCTGCCCATGCTCGGTCGCTGGACCATTCATTTGGTCAATAGCATCACATTGGCCGCAACACCCAATTTACCTACCTTGGGGCTTCAAACCCTCGTCAGTGGCACCTGATGCTATAGTCTGATCGTCAAGGATGCCTCTTGACAACTTTGGAAGGAGGGTGCCTTGTTAAATCAGTATATCGATCAAATTGAAACCGTCAGGCGTTCCAGCTGATACCTCAGTCTTCATGCCTTTCCAGCCATTTGAGATTTGGGCATCGACCAGTTTGCCACTTGAATTAGATCCAGCCAATCTTAATTCAACAATTTTGGTGCAGATTTTGCTAATTCCCCATAAACAGTTCTGCTGAGGTGAGTGTGGGTACTGGGGGTGGGATCTGAAGTGGAGAAGCTGTTACCCATTACTTATCTACTACATGAGCGAGATCACCCTGAGTAATAAGGGGTACCGCCATCCTCTTCAGTGTCTTTTTACTCGGGAATGGGAAGATGGCCCAATCAACAGCCAGGGGACATTCCCCAGAACTTACATTACCCTTTCCTTTTTCCAAAGGAAGGGCACCCCCACTTGGAAACTGCACCAGAGCCACATTCTTGTGTGCCTTGGGTAACTTGATAGCCATGATTGTCATGACTTTCTGGGGGGTGGGGAGCCTCAGGGTGGGATAGATGGAATGCTTCAACCAGGTCCATGCATTCGCGCAATCGTGCGCCTTGACCAAACTATTTTTGTAGGCTGGATACCCTTTTCAGGCCACTAGATACTGGATGGAACGTCGCGACTTCTGGGATGCCAGGATAGCCTCTACCTCGGCTTCTTCCTCATTATCAATGATGATTGGTTCCAGTTCCGTGGGAATTGCACCCTTGAAGGGCGACAGCTGGGAAACATGGAAAACAGGGTGCTGCTTCCAATGCGCAGGAAACTTCAGTCAGAACACCCTGTTACCCAATACCTCCTCCACTAAATGGGGACCTGAGCGTTTACTGGCAAATATATGGGAAGGAGTTTGAATTTTTAAATGGCGGGTATCAAGCATAATGTAGGAACCCACCGTGAAATTGTGACCCAGAAGATGCTTACAACCCTTGAACTGCTTTTAGTCATCGATGGCTTTGGTAAGGTGTCCCACACTAAAGCTTGAGTCAAATGGATATGGGCAGCGTGGTCCGCAGCAGCTTGCACCTCAGGCCACAAGCACAGTCTGACCAAAGACAAAGGATTATAACCCAACGTTGCTTTGTAAGGGGAAAACCCCATGGATGCGTGGGTCCTGTTATTGTAAGCAAATTAAGCGAGGGGCAAGTCACTAGCCCAAGTATCCTGCGCTGCTCCAGCATAACAACGCAGGTACTGTTTGAGGACTTTATTGACCCGCTCAGTCTGTCTGTCAGACTGAGGGTGATACGCCGTGGATCAACAGGGGGATATTTTCAGGATTGATAGGAGTTCACTCCAGAACTGCACAGTAAACTGTGAACCCCGGTCACTGATGATCTCCTGGGGAAGTCCAAACATTGAAAACACATAGTGTATGAAAAGATGGGAAGTTTCTTCCAATGTAATCGTGGAAGTACAAGGGATAAAAAGGGAAAATTTTGTAAAACGAACTACCACTACCATCACCACAGTGAACCCATTAGAACAGGGGAGTTCAATGATAAATTCCATAGACACCAAGGTCCATGGACCCTCCACCTGCTGTAAGGGGTGCAGGAGGCCATTTTTCCTGGAGCGATCTGACTTGGCCCTAGTGCAAGTAACACAATTGGCGATCAAGCTGAGACCTCTTTTGTCAGTCCCACCCAATTAAAGGTTCGCTTGATCAAATCAATGCATTTCTTGCGACTGGGATGTCTGACCATGGGGGGATCATGATTTGCACAGAATACTTCCGAGAGGAAGAAGAGGGGAACCCAAATGTGAGAGCAGAAGTAAATGAGTCCCTCTTCTAAGGAGTATAGGGAGTGTTTGTGAAACGAGTGAGCCAACTGCTCGACCAACTCCATGCCCTCAGGGCAGGCCATTTGACCAGCTAAAACCTGAGCTACTAGTGGGACTTAGGGAGGCAAAGTGGCGGAGGAATCAATGGGGGGAACAATACACAGGATCTGATTGGAAGGGATCACAGTAATGAGATCCACCTCCTCAGGTTCTGAGGGACAGTGGGCGGGATTGTGGCTTAGGAAATTGGGAAGTACATTGAGCGCACCTTTAACAAATTCATATTTAAAGTTAAAACTGCACAGGTCTCAATAGGTATAAGCCTGCCAATGTGCCAATTTTTGGGGTTTGTGAAAATACAAAAGGGCCTGGTGATCCATGCAGACTGTTAATTTATGGAGGGCACCCTGCAACAGGTACCACCAATGAGTTAATGCCCATGCAACAGCTGCCAATTCCTTTTCATAAATGGCCCAAGACTGCTCCATGGCTGTGAATTTTTGGGAGAAATAAGCGACTGGATATTCTAGACCATCGTGCTCCTGAAGCAACACTGCTCCCACTGCTACTGATGAGGCATCGCATGCAACAATATATGGTTTGGTGGAATCAGCGTGTTTCAAAATGGGCGGAGACAAAAACACCTCCTTTATTGATTTAACCGCCTGTTGGCATATGGGCGTCCAACAAAACGGTATGTTCTTCCCAGTAAAGGGGTGGAGCGGTGCGGCCAACTGGGAAAGTGCTGAGGAAAACTTTTTTAGAAATATGATAGTTCCCAAGAAACTTTAAAGTTGTTTCTGCATAGTTGGAGTTGGCCATTCTCAGATCACATCTAACTTGTTGGGAGGGATTTTGACACCATCTTTAAGAATCAGGTTCCCGAGGAAAGTAATCTCCTCTTTATAAAACTCACACTTGGAAGCTTTTAGGAACAACCCTGATTTATGCAAGGCGACCACCACTTCTTCCAAGTCAGTAGCATGTTGTTTGAGAGTTGGGGAGTGAACCAGGATATCATCAATATATGCAATTGTACAAGTAAACTGGAGGTCACCCAGTTCATTGCAGATCATCCATTGAAATGTAGTGGGAGCATTCTTCAGCCCAAAGGGCATTACACGAAATTGAAAAATGCCTCACTTTATTCAGATTGCGGTTAACCATTCCTGCCCTTCCATTACCCAAATTTGGGTGAAGGCATTCACCAGATCCAGCTTTGAGAACACACGGGATTTGGCGATTGCCTGGCTGATTGTCTGATCCAGAGGCAATGGGTAGGGATCAGTAACTGTTATTTTATTCAAATGACCGTAATCCACACAGGGACGGAGAAAGCCATCCAATTTTTTGGCAAAGATGATGGGGGAGGCGACGGGTGAGGTCTCTTTGAACAACCAACCTTTTTTCAACATGTCTTCCAACCATGTATTGAGCGCAACTTCTTCCTCCGCTGTATGGGGATACAACGGACAGTTGATGTTCACCAACTCCACGGTTGTTTGAAACCCACAATTATACCTAGTGTGATTAGGAAAGCGATCTGCCTTTTCCATGTTAAAGATTCTCTGATATTGCATTAAGCTTTCAGGGAAATCAGCTGGGATGCCCATAGAAGTAACCAAAGTAGTGATAGAGCTGGTTCCTTGTATCTTTTTGAGGGTGTTGATTAGAGGGAACTCTCCCTCCAAATCATCATTGGTAAATGACAACGTAATAGACTCTAAATGAATCTTCACATGTTGTTGGCGCCACCACCCCACACCTAAAATTACCATAAACACCAAGTTTGGCATAGCCAAAAACGATTGGAGAAGTTGAACTGGTGGTTTGAAAAGGGTACCAGTTAGCAAACGACATATGAGGACTGATAAGCAGATGAGGACACCATCACTGAGGAGCCCACATCCATTTCCAGTTTTAGATGTTGTGCCAACTCAACACTCATGAAGTTCCCCGCAGCTCCAGTATCCACCAGAGCTTTGAAGGAGACATGATGCTGGCCGATACTGATCTTGATAGGCACAAGGAAATAAGCGAAGTTTTGTTTATTGGAAGATTTGACTGACTCATTTGCAACTGAAGAAATGATGGGCATATCAGGGGTAAGGTTGGGGTCCTTTGCTGGAGCAAAAATTGGAAGTACGAGGGCAGGGGGAACAACTTCCTCCTTCTGGGCTTGAATAAAATCATTAATAGTTGACTCTGTAACCACCAACTTGGACTCAGGGGTTACGGCAAGGTTGGTACCCAAGTCTACCGCTAATTCAGAGATAGGCGCATTGTTTGTGTCTTCTTTGGGTAATCTAATCAAGAAATTCGCCTTCTGATAACGGGCAACATGATGGGGTAATGCATTGATGGTGGTTGCAGAGGCACATATTTGATCTACTGATCCTTGGACGGTAGACCAGACCACATGATGAGTGGAACCTGAATCCAAACCTGATCTAAAGACTGCCTGAAGCATATCAATAGATAGGCCCAACGCGGGGGCCAGTTTAGGAGAGGTAGAAATCAAAGAAACCAAACTAGGGGCTTCAGCCATGGCATAAATCAGTCTAAATAAATGGTCTGATTGGGACACAGGGGGTTTCAGGGTGGCTGACACAACAGCCATCAGTGGGGTGGAGTCTCCTGCTTGTGAGAAAGAACGCAAAAGACCTCTCACCCAATGGCGGGCATCTTATCCACAGCATCTAATAATGAGAGCCCTTGTTGGGCATGAGGTAACGCAGAAGCATTATTAAGTGCAATCGCTGTACACATTTGCACTTTGGCAAGCGCGTCGAGAACTTGATTTGTGATCTCCTGGGAGGGGACACTCGATCTTTCCTCTGGGCTGGAGGTAGGATGAGGAGACGCCATCTGCGCAGCTTGGGTGTCTTGAAGAAAATTTCCCAAGGTAGAGCGGATACTTCTCCCAAAGTCAGAAAGTGACCAAACAAACAACAAACAGAAAATACTGATTTCACATTCATTTGGTAAAGGGTAACCACTTCAGCACCCAGTTCGAAGAACAAGGCGGAAGTGGCTGGAAATAATGGTTGGTCAATTATGTTATGGAAACGGCAGAAGAAGTTTAGACTGGCCTGTCAGTCAGGATGTGTAAGCACCCAAAAAGCAAGCCAGAATGCCAGAGGCATTGCTGACTGGACAATTTGATATGGACCTGGGCATTGGGAAACAATGAAGTGTTGATGCAGCACAAAGGTGAGAATGATCCTGACAACGGACCACATTGAACCCACTCCTGACCCAGAGGGTCTTGCTGCAGGGGCGGAATCACAGAGATAGCTTCTATGAGATCCTCAGCATATGGGGCCATTTCAACTGGGGTGGCAAGGAGATGGATTCTCTCTTGCAATTGGTGGACATATGGGCACAAGATCCCCATGTATTGCTGCTGGAAATTAATGATAATATGGTTGTAGAGCCAAAAATATTGGACTCACTGAACCCAATCGATGATGGAGGGGGCCATATTGACCAAGAGTACTGGTAAAGCCCATCTGGTATACGGACTGACAGGCCACCAGGAAAACGCCATCAGGGATGCAGTCAGAAGAAATAATAAAATTTGTTTGGTTTTTTGCAAAATATTATTGAAGGAAAAGGAAGATAATTGACCAACAATTTTCTCAGTGTTATGCAGCTGATTAAATAGTGGTCAATTGGGGTAGTGACAAACTGGGATCAGGGTCCCACAATTTTGACCTAACCAGCGAACTGTTTGGGAATGGGCAGGTTTGTTCCTTGAAAACTGACATCACAAAATTCAGCGGTGAGCTGAGTCACTGTTGGTTCGACCTCAAATGTCTGAACTGGGGCTCAGCTACATTTCTGACAGTTGGCACAACAGTGTTTATCCTGATGAGCGACGGAATCCCCAAGGCCACCCCACATAGGGGTGGGTCCATTTGGTTGGGAACAGGTTTAAGATGCCCAACCCATCTGCGCTCAGTTGCTGGACCATTTGTTCAGTCAATAGCATCACATTGGCCGCAACGCCCAAATTACCTACTGGGGGCTTCAAACCCTTGTTGGTGGCGCCCAATGCTATAGTCTGATCATCAAGGATGATCCTCGATGACTTTGGTAGGAGGGTGCTTTGTTTGATTGGCATATTGATTGAATTGAAACTAATGGGCGTTCCTGCCAATGCCTCAGTCTTCATGCCTTTCTGGCCATTTGAGATTCAGGCATTGACCAGATTGCCACTTAAATTAGATACAGCTGATTTCAAATTGACAATTTTGGTGCAGATTTTGCTAATTCCCCATAAACAGTTCTGCTGAGGTGAGTGTGAGTACTGGGGGTGGGATCCAAAGCAGAAGAGCTGTTACCCATTACTCATCTACTACATGAGCGAGATCGCCCTGAGTAATAAAGTTACCACTATCCTCTTCAGTGTCTTTTTACTCGGGAATGGGAAGATGGCCCAATCAACAGCCAGGGGACGTTCCCTGGGACTTACAGTGCTCCACTGTCAATAATCACCCTCACCCTCACTCAATTAGCTTGAATATCTATATACATACACCTGGAGTGTTGTAAGATAGTATTTACTGAGTGAATGGCAGCTTTATTAGCTGTATCTAGGGTGTGAATAATCTGCGCTGATAATACAGGAAATGTTTCCTTTATCATGCCAAGGGGGATAGACAGATTGGCCTCATCTAAACGGACGTCTGATAACTCATCAGGATTCTCAGTGGTTCAAATCTTCTCCTCCAGTTGTTGGGCATATGGCCAGGCAACTTTTTAAATTATCTTGGGGTCAATCTTCTTCGCCCCAGAACTTGTCACAGCATTCACATCCATGTTGACCACTTGGTATAGCTGATCCTGCTCATCGTCTATGAACAGATCGCTAATGTCAATTTCTTCATTCATGATTTAAGGAACAGGTTTCTCCGCTGCAGTAGACTGTTCCTTGTCTAGGAAGCGGGCCCTTTTCCCAAATTCCTTGGTGGCTGCTGTCTCCTTGGCCTGGACCACGTTAATCTGATCCTTCAGCTTTTTGCAGTGTATGGCGAAATTTCCTTTCACGCCACACTGATAGCAGACCTTCTCTTTCTTGCTTAACCATCTGAATTCTTTGGGCTTATTTCCCAGCACAGTTTGGTTAATAGCCTCTTTTGCTCCTTTGTTTCCCTTCATGGGATTTGGATTTAGTACCAGATTTGACTTGAAGCTTCTATTTGGGCATTGAACGTTGCTTCCAAAATCTTCAGGTTGTCTACCATATGTGAGGTAGTTATCTCCATCATGTATATGGAAAACATCATTTTATGCAAATTGAAATAGGGCCAAAGGGCCGCTTGCAAAGTGAGTATAGCATCAAAGTCATCTAATACTTTCACTCCAGCCAGGAATTGCAATTCCTGGTACAATCCGTGAAGCTAGCAAGAGACTCATCTTTATGGAACTGAATTCCCATGATTTCTCACTTGCGTTTTGATATGTGGGTTGGACTCCCAAACTCCTTCATTATAGCCGCCTTTGCCTCAGCATACAACCAGCTGTCCCCCTCCAAGTGAGGTAGCACTAGGTTTTGACAGTCAGTGTCCAGGCAGTTCATGACCGTCAACGCCTTTTGATGATCCCCATATTTATTCATAGTCATGTCAAATAGATGGAAAAATGCTGAGGCATTATTCCAATGGAATGTTGGCAATTTCAGCGTTGCTCTAATGTCCTCCGAGTCATTTTTGGCCAATTCTCTCAGTTCAGCTACTCAGCTAACTTGTGGAGTGACTTTGGGCGTCATCTCTGAAATGGCATTAAAGGTGGGCGGCATATTCCTTGGTGTATTCAACTTCCCAATTATCATGCGAGGACTTCTCTCTTTGGCATCACTGGCCATATCAGGCTCACAAACACATCTATGAGCTTTCAGTTCCTCCACTTCTTTGATCAATTTCTTGATATCTGCACTGAACTTCCTTAAGACGCGATCTGCTTCTTGCTCTATTTTTAGGAATAGGACCTCTTGAACGAGGTCTCCTTCTTTCTTCTTCAACGAGTTTACTTTGCCAAGTAACTCATTCCCAAAGTTGGCTAGATTTTCTACTCCTTCCTCCACCTTGGCGACTCGTTTTTCCAAGGCTGCAAACTCCCGATGGTCCACTGAGTTTAAAGCATTCTGATTCACAGTGGCGATCTCAGTCCACAGCTTGTGCATTTCTTCTTTATACAACATTATAGAAGATTCTTTACTCAACTACCCCTGTAGTGAGCACCAACTTGTAAAAATTTACTCTAGTGGTTGATTATTGGCCATCAACCCAGTAACCTTTTTACTGCACAGGTTCAATTTCCTTATGCACTTCATCACGTTGTATAGAATGTATTAATCAATAAAAGTATGGAGACCATTATCCATAGTTAAGATTAAACTATTATTAGACTTAACGCTTCAGCCAGTACTTCTGATTAAATACTCTGTAAGGCATACTTGTAGGGATTCGTTCCCTATATTCTTGTCCACCCAATCTTTGTTAAAATACCCCAGTGAAGTCTCTCTTGGCCCAACACACAGTTGGCAGCTATCCCTGATTGTGGTTCCTTCATCTCTAGATCCCCACTCAGACATATACTCTTCTCTCTGAGAGTCTTCCAATTATTGCCTTCTGCAATAATATCCTTGAGATAGGATGACACAATAGATGCTGATAGTCTAACTATACACAGATTTGATAATAGAACTGTAAAAGTACTTGTTAGCTTCAAACTAAGTTTTCTATTCTGAGTTTTTTATTATAGTAAAACCTAGGGAATTATATAGTAGGGGAATTGGCTGTCTAACCCTCAATTGACACCTCTTCAATGAAACAGCAGCCGTTGCCATTTAATCACCCTTCCTCATCTCAGAAGCGATGGTCTTCCCCATCCTGGCTAGGATTCCATCATTGGACATTCTTGAGACCTCAAATGGAAAGAGTCAGAAAACATGTCCCTAACGTTTTTCTCTTGATCCAAGCAAACCAGCCATAATTGGCTAGCGACCTGCTTAGGTAATGGGACTTATTACCCCTTATGGCAAGTCACTTCACCAACCAATTCTTTTGCTAGTTGAAGGTGGCATCACTCGCCTCACAACTCACTATTCATTCCCAATCAGTCAGTGATGAAACCTGACCAATCCCAGTCAGTACACCTTATAGTTAATCACTATCAGATGCCCCTATTTCATCGGCCACTCTGCCCAATGAGATCTTAGGTATTCATCTGGATTGATCCCCGATGTAATTGACCAGGTGAATACCATAAAATCCCCCAAATGTAGTTCCTCAAAATCTTGGGCCAACCAATTTCTGATTCACTTCATCTTAGGGAATTTTCCTCTAGTGATACCAGGTAATCTAGCAGGCTGGGAATATAGGCAAAAATCCCAATGATGTTTTACATCAGTTTTTTAACAGCAAGCCTGACTCCATTACACTTCTATGGTGGATCAATGTTGATCAAAAGAATTATTATTGCACTGATATTGAGTGCCAATCTGTGAGATATCACACCAGAAATTTTAAGAAATTAAAAACCTAATTAGATAATTTAGATTCTCATCTACAACCATGATGCTGTCAATTAATTTTTAGGTTACAGTCTCGCCAACAAATTGCTTGTGGTCTGCTCAGTTGATTGCATTAAAGTTGGTGTTTTCTGATTTAGAATATTACGTTTGCAAAGTCATTGGTATTTTTTGTAATTGGCGGCAATATCTGGGAAAACTTTATAGAAACAAAATTTGATTGAGACAATGACACAAAAGTTTACTGGAAATAAATATATTTTGTGTTGTCATCAACTGGTACTTTTAATTATCAATATCCAATAGCTTCTTTAAAATATATGGTTGGCGCAATGCACTGCAGATGTACAGAAAAATTGATTTTTAATGTGAGTTTCTTCAAATTTCTTTAAAGATGTAATGCTTTTGTCAAGTGTTGAGTTCATCAGCTGATGTTGATTTTGTTATGACTGGTAGAGTCTGTCAGAGGTCACCTTCTAATAAAATAAGAGCTCCACCAAGTGGGTTTACATTTGCTCATAATTCTTGAAAATTTAATCAAGCGCTTGAAGCAATTTATTATGTGCAGTGGTGCATTATTTCCAGACGATCATTTTCAAGTTTGCAGTACTTTTGCCATTCCAGATCTTTAGATTTATTACATATTTGAGCTTCAGAAAATTGAATATTAACGGCATTTTGAGAGGTAAAGGCGCTGTTTGTCCACCACATAATAATGTTGCAGCATTACCTGATGACTTAAGGGCCAAAGCAATTCCATTTTGAGAATAAATTTGAGATAATGACAAAATGATGAGTTACATATTTCCTGCGCTGTCAGGCGCATCAAGGAAAACAGACTGCCTTTACCATTGGATACCACATTTGTATATGTGGCATAGGCCAATTTTTGATCTGCGACTAAGAGTTATTTATTTACTTTGACAAATGATGTAAGTCATCAGCATTGGATTGTTGTGCTCTCAATAAATCACAATCATAAAGTTCATATGCAGAACGTTGTGGTGCAACCATGCCAGGTTGTATGAATGTTTTGTTTTTGATGGTTGAGCAAATGTCATCAATTTTTATCAGAGCTTCATTAATTATTTTTTCAATAAAGGAATGCTATTATCATTGATAACGGTTTATTTATATTGCAAAATGTCTTTGCTCAAGTCCTCTCTGAATTTTTCTCAAAGATCATTAGGGTTGGATGGCAAACATGTGGTCAAATGATAGAAAAAAATGTTCATATTTGTTGAAGATATCTGCTGACAAAGGCATCAATCAATGTAATTTCCCAATGTTGGTCATTTTCAAAAAATGAAGTTTTTAGCAAGGCTCTCTGTAAGTCCAGCATTATCTCCCATTGATTGTTTTCAAATTGCAAATGAAGTTGGACCTTCAACATTAAATAACATCATTCTCAGATTATCAGGGTGAAGTCAGATAAAGTTTATGCTATCCTGCCAGTTAGGATACACGAGCACCCAAAAGGAAAGCTAGAATGCTAGGGGCATTGCCACTTGAAAGATGTTAGAGTGAGCAGTGTGATAGATAACAATGGGGCACTGACGAGCTGTCAATAAGAAAAATAATCTGGCGAAGAACCAAGCAGTTACAGCACCAGAGCTAGTGGGACATGGTATAAAGAGTTGTAATACCTGGAAAATGTGTGAAAATCTTTGCTCAATAGCCCAAGTGATTATAGTGAGGGGTTAAGGGTAATAATAGGACCAGGCCAACCCACTCATTACTTGGGCCATGGGGCCTCATTGCAATTGTCATGGGGTTTGGCAAGGGAAATTTGAACTTAACTATATAAATTTGAGCACTAGAAGATTTTTATTAGATTTTAAAAATTAATTAACTGGCCATCAATTTGCTCAGTGTGTTATAATTGTTCAAAAAGACAATCAATTTGGGGAATAGCTTAGGAAAAACAGGATCAGGACCCTTGAGATTTGACCTAATCTGGAAAACTTTAAGTGAGGGGGAGAAGGATAAATTTAATTAGAACTTATTTTGAAACTATCTGAGGCCGGCCAAGCTAATGTCAGTTCATCCACAAATAGCCAAATTGCCACTTTTCTTTAATTTTGGCAACTGGAGTAACAGCGTCTCACCCAATGAGCAGTGAGAACTTCCCAGGCCCACCCCATGTAGGGGTGGTTACAAGAGGTCAGGAACAGGTTTGTGACACTTAACCTGCCCGCACCTGGCCACTCTGGCATCCATGTATCTAAGCGGGAAATAATAGATAAAGATTTTGATGTTTCTGGGTTGGGTTTGAACTGTGGGCTGCATTCCAAAGAAATAATCCATCAGTTTTGCTGATAATTCAACATTTGATACTTCATTTTCCAAACGTATGCACCCTATGGGCATTGTTTCTAAGGGTTTAAGGGTTCTCAGGTCTTGATGTTGAGGGCTTGTTGCCATCAACTTCATGTGGGCCCTTGGCCCCCTGGGGGATGCCAATTTCCAGACATCTCGTCACAAATTCCCTCAATATGCCATATTAAATTGGATGAAGTTAATGCGAGATGGGTGGCGGGATCTTTAAAGAGACAGCTCTTACCCATCGCTTGTCTACTACATGGGCGAGGTTGCCCTGTGAGATGAGAGGTATAACTGCCCTTCTTGGACCCTTTTTTGTATAGAACTTGAATGCCACCTGGTCCAAGGAGAGGGGACGCTCCCCTGGACTTACACAGATAGTATCATGTGGTTTTATTTGGATTTACATGTAAATACATCCCAATGCGTCAGATGAATACAGATTTTGATAGCCTTCAACTAGCTTGCCTTGTTTACACCAATGGAAACTTTCAATGTGTATTACATGTATAGTATTTTGTTACTTTTGCATACAATAATTTTTTGGAAAATACATCTGCATTCAGTGTAAAAAATGCTGTCAGTGTTGTGTGCACTGGTTCAGCGGCAGCATTTCATGCATTCTTTTTCATTAAATAGACTCTTTGTCTCTTTTCAAGGTGAACACTAAGATGAAAACGATTGGGATGCTGACTGTGAATTAGGAAACTCAAAATGCGCCACACATCCTTATTGGTGCTGATATATTGACCTTTCTGAAATTATATAACTTCATACGTTCATGTACTATGATTTTCAACATTGAATACTGCCATATTGCTGCGCTTTTTAACATATTGGCATATGGACTTTATTGATTTGACAGAATTGCAATATTCCGTGTTGATTTGCACTTCAAATATCTTTGATAACAAAAGAAAGTATTGCACAATCCATCTGTTATTATTTTTAATATTGGCATTTCTCATCCTGATTGTAGCTGTGCAACCTCCATCATCTGGTTTATGCATCTTTATTGAGGGTAGCCATTATCACTTGTGTGAGTTTCATGAATAAATTCTCTGGGTTCGTTTTTAAGCATTGATTGTCTGCCATGCATGGTGATTGTGGCCTTAGCACCACATGGTCCATTCACCACAATTTTGGTGAAAGTATCAAGCAGAAATTGAGCTTTTTCAGGATCTGGTACTTCTGCACAAATGATATTATTAATTTGAGATTAGTGTATTTTCAATCTGATCCATATGAGAATGTGTGCGTGAGGAAAGCCTCTCCTTTGCCATTTTATATAATACATACAGCACTGAGTTTTGCCTTAAATGTGATGCTTAACAATTAAATCCATCAATTCTATGAGTTTTTGTTTGAAAATTTGTGCAGTCAAATTGTGTCAATCATATGGAACTTAGTCAGGAAATAGAAGCTCTTTTATCTCGCCCTATTCTTGATTGCATGTGAATATGATGAAAAAGTCAGGACGTCTATATGAATTCATATATGTTATAGCATATTGTGCATATTTATGCATTTTTTGAAGACTGCCAGTAAACTTTTCTAGAAGTATGACCATTTTGCCAATGTCACTGATGTTTCCATCATTTGCAAAAGCACCTCATAAATAAACAAACTTCTCTGAGCACAACAATTTTTGATTTAAACAAATGAAGAGGAGATATAGATTCAAATTTTGCATATATGTCTACCACATATTGGTGAAACAGTTGATGGCATTGCAAAATATAATTTTTCCATTTTAATGTATCATGATGCAGTTTAAATAATAATTGATTACAAATAATTTTTATTGAGTTTTCACCTGTAATAAAAAAACATATGAAAAAAGTGATAAGATAAACATAAATCTGATTTATAAATGTTTGAAGGGTGATTTTTTTCATTTGATGCAATGTGTGTTAATAGTAATAAACACAATTACATGTAAATGGTCTAGTTTGCATAATAAAGAAGTAATTAATGTCCTTCCCCTCAAAAAAATTATGGGATAATACAATGTTATAAGATTGATGTGTTTCAGTGTCACATACAATTGTGTTACTTATTGCTGAAGAAATATATCACGCATATCACAATTTTCTCCAAACATAACAATTGCTACTTCATTAATGATAGTTGCTTTGTAGCATCTGAAATGCTATCTGAATGGTGTTTTATCAGCACTTATATAAAATCATAATTATTCAATACTAGTTATCAATTGATGTTTTGAACATTTTTACATAGCTTTATGTTGGTTTAAAAATGTTTATAAAGCTGATATAATATATAGTTTGATGCCTGGAACTGCATTACATCACTGTTAACTTGCACATCCTTGTCACCCATGAAAATGATATGTAAAAATTTATGTTCAGTATCAGTAGCTAGTAGAAGTGTTTTTGTGTGATAATATTTGCCCTTGAATTTTAAAAGTTGGCATGTATTGGACTTGGAATACTTTATCAGCTTCAAGGGATGTCATTTAAAACGCAAAAAGAATTTGCAAATGTTAAAAAAAGCGCTTCAAATCATATGATTTGACCAACATCAATGACAACAGAGGTTTAATTAGTGAATGCAAAGTTGGAAGTCTAACTTTGCCATTTGTGCAGCCATTCCTGGTGTTTCATGTTAAACTTCATGTACTGCAATGCCCACACACCTTATCCATTTTGTTAATGTCTACACGTGTATGAAGACTGTAATCATATTTGACAATATACAGGAATGCACCAAGATTCAAATCAACAAGCACAATTCATTGAGATTAATTAACTCTTAAATGTTTTGCTTCAACTCTTACTGTTTGTTGCTCTTCTGAGTCCAATGCATACAATTGAGTAGCTTGTCAGGATCACGCGTTGATACCATGGATCCTTTGTTGTAATTTGGCCATTTGACCTGAAGTCTAAGGGTGTTGGATACTTACCTGGGTTGCTTCTCTTGGTTGAAAAATCTTGTTGATCCAGATATTAATTCCGATGAGGAAAATCCAATTAAATACAATTTTTTACTTAAAAATTTTTGATAGGATTAAAAGCGTAAGGTTTATTAGCTTAATACCAGCTATATATGGGTAATTGAGGAGGTGTTTCAGGGAAATCTAAGCCGCATAAGCCTGGATCTAATAAGATAACCAAATTGGGGATTTAATA
The DNA here is from genome assembly GCA_022478985.1 of Massospora cicadina. NCBI lineage: Eukaryota > Fungi > Entomophthoromycota > Entomophthoromycetes > Entomophthorales > Entomophthoraceae > Massospora > Massospora cicadina. Next base: position 32,504 of record JAKSZP010013811.1, read on the forward strand.
AAAGCCCAATTATCTCAGTTGGACTGTTTGTGCTCATCTCATGGCTCAGATTTGAACCCTGAGGTTGGGAGATCCAAGGAGCATGATTTGACCATGTTGTTTGGGGTTGATCTCTGACTTTAATAATTGTTAGCTTTTGTTGGGGAATATCCCTGACAGAAGTTTGGGCTTTTTATTCAAATTAGGATTGATCTTTGACTTTGATAATTGTCACCTCTCATAGGGATTGTCCCCAACAGAAGTTTGGAATTTTTTGGTCAGATCAGAAATGATTTCCATCATCTGATGCATCTGAATCCGTCATTTGGGTAGTATCCAAAAAATATCCCCCTCTAGATCTTGGTACAGGGGGGAAACAGATGGAGAAAGTGACTATGTACGTGGTTCATGACTGTGCCTTGAACAACCATTACAATTGAGTGTTCATTGCCCCACCTATAGATGACTCAATAAGGCCCTGACCAGTGGTGCCTAGTTTGTGATCACGACCTCTAGGCCAGTGATGGTAGAATAAGATGAGGTCACCTGGTTGGAAGGTGTGTAGGGGATCATGCTTATCATTAAACTGAGCAGTTTCTCTACTGGTTGTGGCGGACAGGTTCTCTGCAGCCAGGGCCTGAAGTCTTGTAATTTTATATACAATACTTCAAAAAAGAGACTTTAGTTGCTTCAGGAGAAGCTTGGTCAAGCATCGCCTGGACTTTGAAAGGCAGATGGGGATTTCTGCCATACAAAGCTTGGAATGGCAACATCTTAGTAATTCAATAGTAGCTAATCTGATATGCCAGAATTTTACTAGGTAATTATTGGGACCAATGAAGGGGGTCGTCATAGCCATTTTCCAAAGGGTTGCAGTTAGAGTATCATTTACCTTCTCTACCATTCCATTGGTTGCAGGATGGTAGAGGGTGGAGAATACCTGTTTGGTTCCCATTAAGTCGGCTCAATTTTTCACCAGCGTCAAGTGGGAATTTTGTCCATAATTAGAAAGTTTGATGTTAGGACACCCATTCTGGGTGATATTCCTATTTTACAAAAATGTGGCGGTAGCCTTGACAAAGTGGAGGGAGCGATATAAGTACAATCCACTTGGTTAGATGGTCCACGGCTAGTAGGAGAAACCAATGTCCATTGGAGGCTTGAGGAAGAGGTCCCACAACATCAATGCTATTAGTTTGGATTGTTTCATGGGGTGGGACCACTGGATGTTATGAGTGGGGATTAGGTCCAGCTTGGCTTTTACATACCAGACAGGACTCCAATACATCCTGGATAGAAACAAGCATTCCCTCCTAATAACATTGAGTTTTAAGCCACTGGTAGGTTTTCCAAATTCCCCATGGCTGACTTGCCAATGTCCCTATAAATATGACATAAGTTTTAGGTGATGGTCTTACATAAGGCACCCATTGTTTAGACACAAGTTTGCACAGTTGACTGTTCTTGACTTGGAGATTTGCTGATCCTTTTGCTAATTCTTTTTGGATGGTTGGGGATTTGTCCTTCCATAACTGTGGTTGGGTTAGGAGGTCATAGAGTTGATTCTCTTCAGGGTCAGTTATAGTTAAGATGGGAAGCTGAGATAGGCAATTTATGTTTTGATGGGTTGACTCTGGTCAGTGGATAATGGAAAAGTCGTAATTTTGAAGTTTTAATGACCACTAGGCTAATCTCCCATTGGTTCCTTCATTTTCTGTAACCAACGTAAGGAAGCATAATTGCTATGATGGTAAAATGCTTCACATATAAATAGGGTCAGAAATTCTTAATAGCCAGTAGGACCGCCAAGCATTTGCATTCTGTAATGCTATGATTACGTTTGGCTTTATATAAGGTCTTGCTGTAGTAGGAGATGGGATGGTCCACTAAGTTCTCATCATTCTGAAATAGTATAGCTCTGATGGCAATATCGCTAGTATCAGTAAAGAGGAGGAAGGGTTCATCAAAAGTTGGATGATTAAGTACTGGAGAGTGGGAGAGAGAGACGCATAGCATGTCAAAGGCCTGCTGTTGCCCTTCTTTCCACTTAAAGGGTATTCTTTTCTTCAGTAGATACACCAGAGGCTTGGAGGTGTCTGTGAAATGGGGGATAAATTGGCGATAATAGACCACCATTCCTAGGAAAACTTGTACATCTTGTAGGGATTTAGGGTGTTATCATAGCAATAGCTAAGACCATATCATCCATCAGGGATATTGTGGATTTAATGACCTTATGACCCAAAAAATTCATCTCACTCTGGAAGGAAGAGCATTTCAATGGCTTTAATTTTAATTATGATTGCTGTAACCACTGAAAATTTTGCCTGAGGTTATCTAGATGTTCAGAATTTTTTTGAAAAATTGGTGATATCATCAAGATAAACTAGTACGCATAAGCTTTAAAATCGCCTAGTAGTCCGTCCATAGCGCGTTGGAAGGTAGCAGGGGCGTTACATAACCCCTGAGTCATTTGAGTGGGCTCAAATAGTTTTTCACTTGTGATGAGAGCGCATTTTGCCTGATCTTCTGGTGACAAATCTACTTGCCAGTATCCATTGGTGAGATAATTAGCAGATAAATAGTGGGACCCCAAAATTAGATGTAAAGAGTCATCTATACATGGCAGGGTGTAACTATCTTTACAAGTGATAGGTTGAGGCAGCGATAATCCATAACAACTTAGTGACCACCATCCCTTTTATGAAGTAATAAAAGTGGGGAAGCCCATGGACTTTTGAAAGGCACAAGAAACCAAGCCTCCAACAGTTGCTGTAACTTTAAGGCCACTTGAGCTTCCTCCACTTTAAAATCTTAATATGGTTAAGATTTAAATGGAGGGTGACTTCACTTTTGATTAGATTAATTAATTTGGACATTTTTTTATAGTCACTTGGTCCCAAGGAAAAATTATTGCTATACTCCTTGAGGAGGTCTTTGACATCCTAGAGTTTGTTTGGGGTAAGATCATCCCCAATTCTACTGTCAACCAAAGCTATGGTGGGTGGGGGATCAAATCCTAAATCATGTAATGAGCCAAAACAATTTACATCGGCAATACTCTTAATGGGACATAGTTTTAAATAAGCAATAGGGACATGCCGAGGAACCTGGAAAAGTTTAGTGAATAGATTTACTAATAAATAGAAATATATTTCCCATAGGCAGGATCTAAAGTCCCCAGTCAGGTCAACGCTTCCTTAATGGAAGGATTTGAGTGTCCACTAAGCTCCAGAATTTTATCTGGAAGGGTAAGAATCTGAATCCACATATATATAATAACTTGTGAGCCCAGGGGTATATTGATAGAATGAAGGGTATGCAGAGGGATCCCTCCTTTGGCATCCACAGCCTCTGGGGTAAATTTGTTTTTCCCCTAAGAATTGGTACTCATTTTTATGAATGGAAAATGGATATTTGAGGAATCATGTCCATTTTTGGGGGCTCCTATAGTTTTGACAGGCAGTTCAATTATTAATGGAATCCAATACCCTAGTAGGGATAAGTAATTTTCCTTGTGGTTGATGATGCAGTTAAACTCCCACATCAGTTGGACCCCAATTAGCAACTTGTATTTATCATTTTCTAGTGCAACGGCAGGGGCAGTAATTAATAACTTCCTAAAACGAAGGGGTAAAACATAATAGGCTCTTATCACCTTAGTAGACTGACTACCTGCCATACCATATTCAGCTTCATGAATCAAATATGGAGCCATACTTATCTTTCAAATAAGCTGAGATGAAATAACGTTAACCAGAGAACCAGTGTCATTTATTTTAAGTACTTTAACCTTATGGGCTAAAACTTTGACTCAAACTACTGATGGTCCAAATTGGGAGTTAATAGCTAATAAATTGTCATCATGGATTTGTAATGAAGCAAGCGGACGATTCTGATGTGGCCAAGCTTGGAATTTTTCAATGCGTCAAAAGTTTTATCTGCCAAATTTTGGTTTTCTATAGAAGAGCTGACTACCAAAATTTGTTAGTGTAACTGACCAACATAAAAGTAAGAAAGCTGAAGGTTTTTATTTCCTTGAATAGACAGAGGGACTTCAACTTCTGATGGGGCAGCTAACACACAACAACTGTAAGTACTGTGTATACACATAGAACTAGAACAAGGGTCTTGAAGCACTTGTTCTCCATCAGCATAGGGAGCCTCTTTCACTATACTTACTGGTCTTTTGCTGATATATTTAAGGATGCAGCAGTCAGCTACTGTGTGGTTGTTTATTTTGCAATGAGCGCAGTATAATTCAGGTGTAGGTGAATTGGGGGGTTTAGCAAACAATACTTGGGACTAGGGCTTATTGTTGTTAAAACAAGGTGGCCCAATGGGTTTATTTAGTTTGGCCGGAATTTCCAATATAGCCTCTGTAATATGGAGGAGAAACGTTAAGTTAGACTTCACCGCTTTAAGATAAAGTAAGATACTAGGAATATTTTTAAACGCCAAAAATGCAGCGGTGATGGCATCATTTAATGTAAGACAATTCCCTGCAACCAGTGTTTGTGCTTTTAGGTAAAAATGGTGGGCGAATTTGCAGATAGTTTCCCCCAATTAAGGCTGATACCCATAAAGATCTGTTTTTGGTTGGTCAAGGTTAAGTCGCTCCAAAATCCTGAAGCATAACAGTCTTAACATCAGTCCAAGTATGACAATGCATCAGATGGGGGACCATAATGTCTTGAGCCATAAAGCTAAGACAGTTATTCGAGTGTTTAAGTTGTTGATAGCCAGTCACTTCCTCCATAGAGCTTTCATAGCAATATAAGAAAGAGAAAATACTTCGCTCTCCAGGGACATACTTTCCTTTGAAAAAAGGTTTAAATGTGCCACTTGGGGGTTGGATGATGAACAACATGAACTAATATGGGGACAGCTTTTTAACCTAATGATGAGGAAGTAGCTTGGGATTACGTTTGTCATTAAAGCACATCTACTTGTCTCCGCAGATCATTAAGATTGCTAGCTATTAGATCTACTCATTTGTGGGTAGCACTGAGAGCTAATTTTTTGATTATAAGTTGGTTTAATTAACATACTTCGTTTTTTAAAGTGGTATTGGTAACTTAAAGATTGAGTTGATATTGTTCAGTGGTGAGCAATTTTCTCTAATCCACATACTGAAGCAGGTAGGGTTGCCAAAGTCCTGAGGCGTTTGTGATGAACAAGTAAGGAAATTTTGGGAGAGAGGGGAACTCTATCCCAAGTAAGTTGGGCTTCTTGGGCGACGCATCCTAATTGTACATCAAGATTTTTTATTTGTTTGATTAATGCCTGAAGGCGTTTATCAGGGATTCCAGGGTCACCACTGGGTCCTGGAGGACCTCTGGGCCCAGGGGTTCCCCTTCCTCCATATTGTTCATCACATACAGGGGGTCTCTTTCACCATCCTGTCACATCATGACCATGAGATCCTTGTTCACCTTCACATCCATCATAACTGGGAGGTCCACACTCGCCAGGCCCTCCTTGAAGCCCAAGTTATAGAAAACATTCTGGCCTTCCCTTAATTCATAGATCATTTTCTCCAAGGTTTGGAGGCGTCCTTTGATAGAGGTGATAAAGTTATCAAACTTGTAGTGTACTTTGCAGGTGCAATCTATGACTTAATTATGGATTATAACCTCTAGTTGACTAAAACGAGTTTTGAGTTCCGTTCAAATGACCTCATGACTCCTTGATCCAAGCGGGTTAGCACAACTTTTATTTCATTAATAAACTGTCGATTTTCCACAATAGCAGCTCAATTTTCATTGCCAAACTGGGAGGCAGATTGATAGAGTTGGATGAGCTGCGAGTGTATGGTCTCTGATAGCTGCAAATGGTGGAGTAATTCTTGATGATGGAACCCTACTACTTGAAGTATATGGTATAAAATGGGATGGATAAAGTGGGCCAGATAGCGTTCCATACGTCCAGCTCCAACTTGTTCTATATTGAGCAAATAACTTTGAGCTAAGTTCATCATAGGGGCTGTCATGGCAAGAGCTCTTCTTCTATCAGCTTGGCCCCGGGGATGAAGGCCCCAGATAAGAGGAGCTGGAGAGCTTCAGAAAAGTTGGATAGTTGTAAGATGTATTGTCCAACGGATAGAGCATGGATTGTCACTTCCATAGAAGGGGGAAAAATAATATTGCGGTTGGTTGTGGTATCACTGACATGCATGTTGATTGCCCAGTTGTTGAGATGGCAGTTTCGCAATCTGAGGAGTTTTCTAAAACAGAAACGTTATTAGCCATATTTGCTTTTGTTGTTTATTTTTTATAATTTTCACAACAAACTTGTAAATCAACCTGGCAAGGGGCACTAGCTTTGTCAGGATCATGGGCTGATACCACAGATCCTTTGTTGTAATTTGGCCAGTTGACCTGAAGTCTAAGGGTGTTGGATACTTACCTGGGTTGCTTCTCTTGGTTGAAAATTCTTGTTGATCCAGATATTAAGTCTGGTGAGGCAAATTCCAATTAAATACAATTTTACTTAAAACTGCAAAAAGGAGAAAAAGCGTAAGGATTATTAGCTTAATACCAGCTATATATGGGTAATTGGGGAGGTGTTTCAGGGAAATCTAAGCCACCTAAGCCTAGATCTAATAAGATAAACAAATTAGGGATTTTATAAAAGCCAAATTTATTTCAGTTGAACTGTTTGTGCTATACTCATAGCTCAGGTTTGAATTTCAAGGTTAGGAGGTGCCAAGGGAGCATGATTTGACCATGTTGTTTGGGGTTGATCTCCAACTTTGATAATTATCAGCTTTTGTTGTGGATTTCCTGACAGGAGTTTGGGATTTTTGAATGGGATTCATCTCCAACTTTGATAATTGTCACCTCTCATCAGTGATTATCCCTGACAGAAGTTTGGGCTTTTTGGTCAGATCAGAAACAATTTCTGTCATCTGACACATCCAAAACTGCCATTTGGGTAGGAATCCCAACATAGCTCATAAACATTTTGCTTTGACTCTTATTGTGATTGCTCTTCTGATTCTGATGCACACAATTGAGTAGCTTATAAACAATCTGCTTTGTTGCTTGCTTGTCAAACCTCACTTATTTAAGAAGCTCAAAAATTGCTTTTTTTTGTCTCCACTGGTAGATCTACCAATGATGAATGTTTAGGAGGTGTGATTATTTTGATGGATAAAGCAATAACAACTGCAAGCAAAGCAACAATATTGTTAAATAATTTAGAATAAACATATATTATAAAGTAGCTGCATTATGAACTTAATAAACCACCAAACTGCTTAACTAAAATTACTGAACATACCAAATCAATCAATCACTAACTGCTTGGTAAAAATTAATTATAATCATTGAAGACCAAAAACTATCACTAACTTATCAAACCAAATCAACATATCAAATAAATAATCACTAAAGCTTACTAAAATATCAAGCTTATTAATCAACTTAAAACCAACCACTTGGTATAACCATTGAAACTATTGAAATATCTGAATAAAAAATTGTTCAGTCATAACAATAAACCAATTAACTAAATATAGATATTTTTTATATTTCTTAGAAAACTTTTTATTAAACTATTGTAAAATTATAAAAACTAATTCATAAACCTTTTCAGGCATGCGCGTGACAACTCACCAAGGTTTCTTCATAATTGGATAAATGGTACAGGAATGCATAGAATAGGAACAAACAAAACGGTATTCATCTTTAACTAACTTTGAAAAAGAAGGAGGTTCTCAGTTCAACCAGTTTATATTTTTGTTTGTTTGTTTGTGCATAACTCTGAAACTAATAGACCAATACAAATGATCTTTTTTCAATGAAAGAGGATATCTCACTTAGGTCCTATTCCAACTTTGTAAGAATTGGTCCAGTATCTGACCAGTAACTTATTTTTTATATTAGAGTTTATTAAAAGCGATAATGGTTAATTGTGAATCTAGTTTTCATGTCAGATAGACAAATTCTGACATTGGCAAATCAATAGCTTAGAACCAAATTTGTATGATTATTTATATTAAGATTTATAGAGTTGATGGTGGTCAATTGTAAGTTAGAATTTTTGTAGATGGACATCAATATGTTTACAATACTTAGACTATTGACTTAACTAAGTAAGCACCAAAAAGCTTTTCTTTCTCGTAACAATCACTTTAGTTACTATGATATGATTTAAACAGCAAATTTCATATAATCACACACAGGAAAGATGGGCGACTTTAATAACAAAAATAATACAACATGGGCGAGCGTCGCGGCAAGCAGTGCGCTTAATGGTGCAACTAAGGGCAAGAAACGCCCTGGAGGGGGACCAGGAACCCAATCTGCAAAGAAATCGCAAACTCAGACACCATCTGGGTTTATGGTATTTACTGTAAAGCACGCGCAATACATGTACATTCAATTTAACCAACCTTTGTCAAAGGTGGAACATGGGATCAGACTCTTCATTGGGGATGAGTCATCAACCCTGTGGGAGAAAACATGTAAGGTGCAGCCCTCACTTTTCCCTCATGCGGTGTACGTAGCCACCAACAACATGGGCTGCAGCTGGATCAATATTGGTTTTGAAACAGCCGATGAAGCTGATGCTGCAGCAAAAATCTGCATGGAAATTGCCCTCCCTGAGGGCAAAAAAATTGTGCGCACTGTGCGCACCAGATGGAACAAGGCAAAAACTTTGTTCATCTCCTTTGACTCACTCCCCACCAACCTTCCCTATAAGGTAATCAAGGAGGAGCTCCGCAAAGGTCTTGTGGCCTTAAGAGAAATCCAACAACTTGAACTACAGCAATTTTGCTAATGCCCGACCTGTGCACGGGCAAAGCTATCACTGTAATCAACCCCTTCCCAGAAGTGGAAGAGGATTTATCCAGAATTCCCCATGCAGCAGAATTTCACTTTGCAGATGGGGGCCAATTGGCTGCATTCCGAGTTACACCAGAATGCGCACCACCCATTTGCAACCACTGTGGCTCACTGGGCCACAAGGAACATGCATGCCCTGTAAAAAGAGGGCTTAATGGAAAATGATTTTTGTGAAGAAGCTATGGACAAAGATAATAAAAACTTTGCTAAAATGACTGATGGCCACCACCCATTCCGCTGGGGTGAAGATGGACTAAACTCCATCGTGGACCCAGTTACAAGTAAACAGCGTAAAGCAGCACAAAAAGCCTGCAAGAGAGCAGCGGCTGAAGCGGCAGCACACGCGGAATCCGCCATTAACCATGGACAAATTCAGGAGGATATTTCAGATATTCACTGAACCAACCAATAAGAACAATATGCCCAGGTCGAAAATTTTCACAGTAACCAGACTGAGCCACAAAGCGTCATCAGTCATGCACATACTGAGGAACAATGCAACCACAATTTGGGTGAAAATGCGGTGCACAATGCAATAAAGTTGAACCTCAAAAATAAAAATTTAATCAACAACCCGCATCAAATCAACATGAGACCTGTGCAGGAAAAGTTGATGCAAATGCAAAAAACCACAATTCCCTTGAATCATTGGGTCAGATCAAGGGAACCAACAATGGCAGTGAAAGAGTTGGAGTACAGATTCAGAGCATAGCCAAAATGAGCCGCGGTGGGATAGTACCAGAGGGTCCTCCCAACTGCTCCTGAGGCGCCACGGGCACCTTAGTGTCAATAGGGACGTTGAATATCGCGGGAGCCAGGGCTCATACATCCCAAGCCAAAAAGCTGGCATTCCTGCAAAAACCTCTTGTAGACATCTTGGCCATCCAAGAAACCCACTGCCTACAAGGGGAAGAAGAATCCTGGTCAACCAGGGTCACACCATCACAATCAGTATGGACATCTCACTGTGGGGTGATAGTCCAGAACAACAAAAAATTTAGAATTACAAATTCATCATCACACTTGCACAGTCGAGTCCTAGTAGCAACAATCACATGCCAAGATGAATTAATTTTGTTAGCATGTATCTATGCACCGTGCACTGCAACTGAGAGAAAAAAAATTTGAAAAAATTTCTACCCTCACCCTCCCACCAGATATCATCATGTTAGGCGATTTCAACTGCTGGAATAACCCCAATACAGATCGATGGCCTAATCCCAGGGGATACCCACCTGGACACATTGAATATTGCACAATGAAGGCATCTCTTGGCTTACAGGATGCTCTTCCTCCCAATTCACCAATCCTTCCCCATATGACAAGACCCAACATATGTGAGGTACTGCTCATATCAATGAGTCGTATTGACCACATCCTCATCCCACAATCCCACCACTCAAGAATCTCCAAATTTACAACAAAAAAGATCAATTTTTCTGACCACCAATTAGTTATGGTGCAGTTAGCGCCAACCCAATCCCACACACAGGTGTCGCCTTGGAGAAATCTTCACCCAGAACATATAAGATTGCCTGATATATCTGACTGGTTGAAAACAAGGCTACAAACCCAGAATTCACAGCCCCATTCACTTTGGATCCCATCGGAACATGGGAAGATTTCAAAAAAGATTTAATCAACAAAACCTGTATTGTCTGCTACACCCAAACAGAAAAAGG